>OY720042.1:16548185-16692182 GCA_963082485.1 Eudonia mercurella
ATTGCACCACCCCATATCTTCCCGAGGGTGTCGTAAAAGCCGACTAAGGGACCATTCCAGAGAATGAGCAGCAGCATCTCTCTGAGGTTACTCTTAACCAACTGCGATCGCCAACCCGCCTGCCAAGCGTGGCGATTACGGCAAATACCCCTCATGGAGATCCGTGGGGGAGGCTTTTGTCCAGCAGTGGACGTCTTTTGGCTGAGATGATGATGATGATGATCCGACCAGATAAAACAGTATTCTCTAAAGTACATGTTTATGGTTTTAGTTGTCATTAAAACAATAACATAGTTTAAAACATAATATGGAAAAACGCATTTTGCGCCCCCTTGCGCCTACCAAGCGCCACCGCAATCAAACTATGAAATAGTCAAAAAATGCATAAAAGTTTCCATAGTGTCAGTAATGTCTATGTATTTTATTTTAAGGTGTAATAAATAAAATAGTATTTTTTAAAGGCTCGATGGCGCGAGGAGTTCGATGGCGCAGTGGTTAACGCGCCCGGTCTGCGAGTGCTGAGGTTAAGCAATTTTCGCAAAGGCTGGTCATCGGATGGGTGACCAAAAATTTATCATCTCGAGCTCCTCCGTGCTTCGGAAGGCACGTAAAGCCGTTGGTCCCGGCTGCATTAGCAGTCGTTAACAACCACCGTACCGCACCGGGCCCGCGTGGTGGTTTATGGCCCGTTTTCCCTATCCATCCATAGGGAAGGCTCGGGCCCCAGCAGTGGGGACATAAAATGAGCTGATGATGATAGGCTAACAAATCTACATGAATCGATTAGGAGCTTGTCAACCTCTAACGATGCTAAAGTACTAAAGTGTTCAGCGACTTTCGTTGTTGTAGACCGCAGTCAGAAGATCCGTTTAAAGTGTTTCATTTCAATATGTAGCGTCCGTGTTTCATTAAAGAGCTACAAATACTTTATGGTCATCAATACAAACTCACGTCACGTCAGAGCCACAACGCGAAGTGTACCACATAACAAGGGAAAGCGTAGCGTCAGCCAGTTCATATTTATTTGGGAATTTGGATGTGCGAATGGCACAAAATAAGGAGACTGCAGAAGGTAAGCTTCATAGGTGCTTACCCGTAAAAAAAAAAAAAAAAATAACGAGCCTTATAGTAGTCGCATATGATGTGTAACATTTGACATCTTTTTTTTTTTTTTTTATTTATTTATAGATTTCACCTTTTAAAATCGATATTACAATAGAAAATAGAATATTGAGTTAACAATGACGTATATTTTATTCTTTTTTTTTTTTGCTAGCAAACTCGCAAACGAACTACTGACTGAGATAGATATATAATATATATTATGCACTGGCTTACTTCAAAAATATATGTATATGAGCGGATCACACTGTTATTCGCTACTTCCGTCACATTTTTAGATGTTACGGTATTTCTATTTTATATACATTTTATATTTTATTTTATATACGATTCTACGAAATCACTCACACTAATGAGGGTGGGAACGGATTTTTTTCTATTTTTTTTTCTATTACTATTCTATACGTTTTGGAATAACGTCTTTTATAATGGTACGAGTATAGTAGGGTAAAAATAAACTTTTTTTTTATCTTTTCCAAGTCCATTATATATGGCGAGCAGAAAGATGTTACACATCAAAAATACAAATGTCGCTCGAACAATGCACACATAGGCAACCCGTCTCGGACACGGGATCTCGCATCGCAACAGCTGCGAGCTGTTCCGTATCCGTGTGCAAGAGGTCTCTGTGTGCGGTATGTATTAAGCTCACCTTCTGGGTCCTCTTTATTATGTGTTCATAGCGTCTACTTTAGCTTGGTTAAATTGACTAGGTCATTTATATTATTTTTTAAATAAACTCTATGGATCTGCCTTTTTTGCCATTCGATCACGTCAGTAAAAACTAGAGTTTGTATTTCTATGGCACAATTTTAACTCTCCTTGTTTGTCAACAGGAGGCTTTAGTGATAAACAAATTCTCGATATCTACGGATCTACTCGCGTTCATTTTACACATTACTTTTTAATGTTTATCCTGACGTTTCGAACCCTTTGCAGGGCCCGTGGTAAGAGTATGTTAAACTCGCACTCGGCACTCTGATTGCCAAAAACGTTCTTTTATCTATCACACTGGCATATGGCAACGTGCTGGCAACAATAGGCCTTGTAGTACAGTGCTTTTATTTTCTTAATATCTCTCGGCAGTCATCGCATTCCCGAACATTAGCTGTAAGGGAGAAAAGAGCTGGACACTTGCTGAGTTTCTTGCCGGTTCTTCTCAGTACAAAATCTCCCGCCCAGAGTAGACTTACGAACCGATGGCATAGTGACATTCACAAGAGCTACTTGTAGCCTAAACTGAATAAATGATTTTGAATTTGAATTATTAGATTTATCATCTACACTAATATTATAAAGAAGAAAAGCTTTGTATTTTTGTATGTATGTATGTTTGCAACGAAAAAAATTAAAAACTACTGGACCGATTTAAAAACTGTTTGACTATTAGAATGCTACATTAGCGCTGAGTAATGTTACTACATTAAAAAAAAAAGAAAAGCGGTACGAAGTCCGCCGGGTCAGCTAGTGTATAATAATTTGAATTCAGAACAACGTAATTTATTGTTGTTTTGTTTTCATTTTTTATGTGAACTATATAGAGCTGTAAAAGTACAAATCAATTACATATGACACAAATAATATTTCCCATCATTCTAAAATAAATTATTATTAAATTATTAAGTAAATAGATGCACTGTACTGTAAACTAAAAATGAAATATATCTTTATTCGAGTTAACTTACTAAATTTTTAATTAATATTTGTTATCTTTCTATATTAAACTAGCTGACCCGGCAAACGTCGTTTTGCCATAAAAAATTAAAAAAAAATTTAGGGGTGGACTACCCCTAACATTTAGGGGGATGAAAAATAGATGTTGGCCGATTCTCATAGATACCGGATGACCCGGCAAACGTTGTTTTGCCATAAAAAATAAAAAAAAATTTAGGGGTGGACTACCCCTAACATTTAGGGGGATGAAAAATAGATGTTGGCCGATTCTCATAGATACCGGATAAGCACAAAAAATTTCATCAAAATCGGTCAAGCCGTTTCGGAGGAGTATGGCAACGAAAACTGTGACGCGAGAATTTTATATATTAGAAGAAGATAAATATTTTATTTAATTGCATAATACCCTAAATAATGAAACCGTCGTACTGTCAACAATGAAAGTCGCTGTACTTTGTTGAAGCAACTAAACAATGTAACAGACGCTTGTCAACTGCTAGTAAAGTTATTATGATATGGTACTAAAGTGCTGTGTGACTTTCTTTGCTGGCCGTACTTACGTAAAGTTTGTTTAATTAACACAAAAGTTTGTAAGTGTATAAGTTTTCATAATATGTAGGTATGAGTATATACACTTATAATAAAAATAACACTTGATTTCAAGTACTGGTTAACTACTAGTCATACTTATTTACTTGCTAGAGTATCAGGTTTTAAACTGTCATAGACAATTTTGATTGCGTTGCGTGGGAGTACGAGGAAAACGGGCAGAAATCGACAATGCTGATAATTGGGTAGTTGACGGATTAGTCAATAGATAAACTTATTCAATGATTTTTTTTAAATTATATGGGAATGGTGAACTATGACGTCACCATTTTATTCCGTCAATTCAGTGTTTATTAATAACTTTTTAGGTGTCACAAATTCATGCTTAGATCAAATAAGAAAATAGGTCAATGTTTTGAAGAACTGTTACGTGGTTTTATGAATTTGTTTAATGTTCTGGAATTGTTTGTTGTTGCTGTCAACATTGTAACATTGTCATCCCTATTATGCAGTTTTTTTATGTGTAACAACATCTTTCCGTTCGCTTTCTATATAAGCAATTTGTGGGAGTGATTTCGTGAAATGGGACGGAAGTATATGTAACAGTGTAACAGGAAGTCGGGGAAGCGCGCAAGCGCGCCATATTGTGTCATTTGACTATCAAAGGTTATTTTGATATGTCAAATGTCTTCTAATGAGTATTTACTGCATTTATTTTATAGTTATAAAATGATGTAATACCTGACCCATTTTTTTCAGAATATAATGTTAAAATTGCTTATTACTAAGGTGAGATGTCAAATGTTACACATCATATGCGACTACTGTTGTAAGGCTCGCTCGTTTTTTTCTACATTATTTCCTTTTCCAGCTTTGATTCCCAGTTTCTAGAACAAATGAAATATAAAAAACCGGACTAGTGCGTGTCGGGCCACGCGCAGTGTAGGGTTCCGTAGCCCATCTCAATAATGCGGACTCTAAGAAGAGGGCTTTTATGAATATTTATTTAACGATGGCTCATATACTTAAATGTAGATACTACCGGTTTCACACACCTGACAACGTTATTTGAGTAGTTCCCAATGAGAAATTTGTACTGCGCCAAGTACATTTTATAAGTTGGTCGATGGTTACTCGTAAACTTGTAAAGCCTACTTAGCTGTAATAGTTTTTCTTTTAACTTCGTCATATATACAACTACCGTGAATTTTTTCACGTATCCAAAAACAACTATTTGGCTCGCAGCTCTCAATCAAAAAACTGTTTCCACAAAACCGCTTTATTACTAAATTGCTATCCAACGACACCCCTCAATATAGGGTAGACAAGAAAAAAAAATTACATCCCCACTTCACGTGTAGGGGAGGTAACCAAAAAAAAAATTATTTTCAAATTTTACGTCACCACTTTGCCGGCGTGATTAATATGTATATCCATGCCAAATTACAGCTTTCTAGTACTAAGAGTCTATGAGCTAGGCTGTGGACGGACAGACAGACCGACAGACATAGCGAAACTATAAGGGTTACTTGTTGACTACGGAACACTAAAAAGAAGGGCTTGAAGAGTACTACTTTTATCATTATCAATTTATTGATTAATTATTTATATAATTAATACAGCTATCAAGATGTACTTCGATATTATATTCATTCGACCAGTCGTGCTGTATGTATTTTGAACGTTATAGAATATTATTAATTTAGGCTTATGACATTCTAGACGTACGTGTATCAAGTTTATAACATTTGATTTTAGATGTTTTGCTACGTAACCATATCGTGATGTAGGAGCTAGCTATAACTACTATGAATCTATCAACTATACATATTAATATTCACTAACACTATGATAGATCTAAACTAATAAATAATAATCACAACGATTAAATCATCACAAGATTTTTTTAGAGAAGATGGCATTTCAGAAGCATATCCCCGTCATCTACTATATTTTTCGAGGCGTTCGGATCGGCATCGAAAAAAGAAAAAAAGGTGACCAAAAAAACTAGTTCGAGTACCGTTCGAGAACCGACAGTAGCAGCACTGGCGCAGAGTGGCTGGCAGTTTGCGTTACGGCGCCGCCAGATGGCGCGCATACCCAAAACATAACGTTGAGCACTTTAAAAACTCCAAGTAAGTTAAAATTGTATTTTGCTCCGTAACAACGTGTGGGGAATGGATCGGCCTCGTTAAGGCCTGGAGATGGCGCGAGGCCATTTTTTAAATTGTCACATCTTTTATAAAAATAAAAAATAAAATAAAACTTATTCAATTAGGAAATTTAACGCGCTCAAATTATGCAGTATTATAATTATACGTACTTACTAAGGCAGTTCAAGTATTCTACTTAGATCCTATGCGGGCTTAAAGTAAAGTCTAACATTTTCATTGCAACAATATTTTAATGTTTTCTTATTTATGTAATGGCTTTACGTGTGTCAGGATCAGGATAAAGAATATTCTATGGTCCTCTCGAACCCTTCAACGAACTGCCCAAGACTTCAACAAATAGCCATGTCAATCCATTGCTTTATTTTACCGGAAAGAATAGGCAGACCAACAACCACGCTATCGTATTTACGTTTCGTTGCATTTGCTATTGAAATAAGATAAGGTAATTATTTGTTACATTGCTACACCGAAAAGTGTTTTTTTTTATTTAAAAGATTTATTAAATATTTTGGTTATAGATATATATATATGGATCTACCAATATATATATATATATTATATATATTGGTAGATCTAAATAGAATTTAATCAAAGTATTGTTTCTTTAATTAATGTTACTGTTTTTGTATCATTTTAGTTTTATGTAAAATTAATAAATAAGTTGTAGGTCAACAAAAACCTACCGCTTACATTAGGTGATCCTTCCAGTATTTTCGTAAATTTAACGCACAATTTGCCGCGCTGAATGTTGCACGAACGAGTGACCCATTGAAGCATACGTACCTTACCTAGTAATATTTATTATATTTAGCATCGCAAGTAAAGTTTAAATTGCATGCAGCGTCACCTCCCACGGGAAAGACTCGCACTGAGGCTGACCGGACATAACCGGCTGTAACTAGACAGAAGCAGTTTCAACCGAGATCGGTGCGGTGTGGCTGTGACTAACTTTATTTTTGACAGTTGCATTAGTACCAAGTGTTCGCTGTTTGTGGTTTGCATGCATGTGTTTTAATGTAAAAAAAAACGGTTATCAAACTATTTTAATAGCCTCTGTTTAATGGTTAATTGTAAACCAACAGTCACCGATTTCTCGGATTCGATTCCCAGCGGGGGGTACATTATTATTATACTCGGTTTGATTGGTGGTGGTGTCTAGCTACCACCGTTCTGAGTCACTGTACCTCGATGCTATCTATATCTTTGCAACTTTTTTGGACCACAATCCTATGAGTTCCGGATGAAGAATGCGCTTCAGCGCGTCCTGATCTGACGTTATGACCTCACGCAGATCTGCGAGTTAGTTTACTTTCGCAAGATAGTCTGGTGTCTGTTATGTAACATTTATAGGTTGGTAAAAGGTGCCAGTAAAAGTCAAAGCAGGATATAGGTACAGGGGTATACCTCTGGGTTCGAGACCAATAAGTTTCACTATTAATCGTTTTTTTTTTTAAATTTCAATGACTTTATTAAGAATCAAAAGTTTTGACTAGTTTTTACAAATAAACCTAAAGATAAGTTTTGTGTCGTCCAAACTAGACCTTATACAGTTTGTTTCAGTCCATAGACAGTGTTAAATATGCGATGAAAACTTTATTTGCGCCTCACAAGACACTTTGCCGAACTTTCAAAACTGTACCTTAATGTTGTCGAGTCCACAAACATGGGCGAAGACTGGAAGTTTAAATTGCATATAGATTTGATCAGAGTGTTTACTCCCGGGGGAGACAAGTTCCCCTTGTCCGGGAACGGTGTCCCGTGGGTCGAGTGGCTTGTGTGCACATAATAACGTAAGTATGGAGCTTAATGGCGCATTGGTTAACACCGGTCTGCGATTGCTAAGGTTAAGCAACTTTCGCAAAAGCCAGCCATCGGATGGGGACCAAAAATTTATCAACTTGAGCTGTTCCGTCGTTAACTGCTACCGCAACGCACTGGGCCCACGTGGTCAAGGACTATTCTTTCTAACCATCTTTACGAAAGGCACTGCTGGCAAGGCCTTCATTATTGAAATTAAGTCACCACTAGAATCAAAAGGCTTTGTCTTAAGAGGAAACACTAAGGTCGACTGATTATATGAAAAGTAGAAAAAATCAACGTTTCGTAGTCCCCTGTTTCCTCCTCCAAAACTGAACCGATTTAATTACTTTTTTCATTAAAAATTAAACGAAGGTCTTAGCTGTGTCCCTATGTTTTGCTTTTTTTCATAAGTTAATTATTAAAAAAGATATGAACTTTTAAAAACCTTAAAAAATGCCTAGTTTTACTGTGTTCAGACATCCAGCAAACAAATTTGACGAGATTATATAGAAAAAAGCAAAACATAGGGACACAGCCAAAGCTTTTCTTTAATTTTAAATGAAAGAAGTAATTAAATCGGTCCAGTTTTAGAGGAGGAATCAGGAGTCCCCTGAACGAAACGTTGATTTTGTCTACTTTTCATATAATCAGTCGACCTTTGTGTTTCCTCTTAATCCCTGATAACTAAGCACAGGACCTCCGTGTGTTGAGCTGAACGTTCCACCACACTACCACTGACGTCGCCTCGATGGCCAAGTGGCAAAGCGCTCGGTCCGATAGCCGAAGGTACTGGGTTCAATTCCCAGTTCGGGCAAAGTGTGTTACGGATTTTTCGATGCATAGCCCGGCTCTGTGACCACCAACCTGCACTTGGCAAGCGTGCTGATTAAGCCATTACCCATCAATTGTAGCGATGACTTGATTTCAATGATGGAGGCCTTTGCCCAGCAGTGGGACGAGGTATTTACTTACTTACCATAGAGGTGTCAGCTATTAAAACTAGTAGCTATCTAAGAGCTAAGAATACCCACTGATAAACTGCGTTCGTTTATTACCTGTAACAAAAGATGTTTATTATTAGTAAGTTTATTAATGGAAAAGGCATAAAGGTTATAATATTATTACACTATGCTAAGAGGTTTCTAACATACAGTGTCGTCTACCTAACTTGCAACCTTCCATAAACTGAATTCGTGTATCTAATATTAAAATGTAACTTTAAGTGTAATGTGTTATGTTTGTATCTACATTGTATCTGCAATATGAAATAAGTTACATATTTACGGAAAAAGTGGCTGAAACTTGATATATATTCACAAATTTGAAGGTTGGACGTTCAACCGCACATGCTGGCACTGTTGAGATGGCACTTACTGCAACAACTAGGGTTATAGGCTGGATGTACCTTTCCGAGAGGATAAAGTTTGGTCACCCATCCAAAGCGAGAGTTGCTTTACTTTTACGATTGTAACAGAAGATTTTCGTGAACGATTGAATGAATGTACAGTCAAGTTCAATAATATCGCAACAGTATTCTTCAAATGGTTGCCATGGAATTTGAGAAGATACAAATACTTTGACAAAGTACAAAAGTGCTTATATTGGACTCGACTGTACATAAATAATGAAGTAAGTAAGTTAGTTCTATAGCTTTTGCAAGGAGCTGGAAAGCCTTATGGGCTAAACCGAAAGTGCTATCACTACATAGTATAAAACAAAGTGGCTTTCTCTGTCCCTATGTCCCTTTGTGTGCTTAGATCTTTAAAACTACGCAGCGGATTTTGATGCGGTTTTTTTTAATAGATAGAGTGATTCAAGAGGATGGTTTATATGTATAATACATGCATATAGTAGAGCAACACTGATAATATCAGCATTGCAACCGTGCGAAGCCGGGGGCGGGTCGCTAGTAATCTATATATTAGCGAGCCACAACATAAGGAGAATGCAGAGAGTAAGCTTCATATAAACGCATTCGAGCAACGGACACCCGAGCCGGTCGGAAACCCCGATCCGATCCGAACCCCTCAGAGTATCTATTAGGGCACGGGGACACGCACTAGTGCGTGATGCCGTTCCCTCTAAAAAACCTGTGAAGGTGCTTCATTTCATACGGCTTGAGGAACCTTTTAAGTTTCACGCAGCCCCCAAAAATGACGAGAAGCAATCAGCAAATTATCTCCAAAAAAAAAGAAAAGCTGCCTTCAGACTGATCCAAGCTACTCCGAGATCAGTGTTTGTGAGAGGAATACTCGTATGTGTGCGTTGCCCGAGCGCGGTATGACATAAGCTTACTTTCTGGGATCTCCTTATTTTGCGTCCGAGCGATGCTGGCTCCCTCGGCCCCGTCGTGTATTTATTTTGAATAAAATATCTATCGTGTCGGTTTGCCTACAATGCAGTCGTATCTGTCACGCGCAGGCTTCGCACACAGCGTAATAATGCTTTATAGATGTAACCCAGGGTTCCAGGGTGCGATGACGTCAGCGCGGTGACGTCACCGAAGTCCTAACTGCCTGCGAAGGTTGTGTATTTTGAGTTATGAGTTTGGGAGCTTTGAGCGTAAACATACCCTACATGACGGTATTTCATAAGATATTCTATACCTCACTTTATGTAAGGTGATGATGAGGCTGAAGGTGGAGGCGCACTTCACCCGTAATCCTGGGACACTGGCAATCTTATCTCTACCTACCGTAACACATCAATGCTAATGTAATAACATTGATGAAGTTGATAAAAATCAGATGCCGATGACGTAGCTGTCGACATTCTATGCAAATGCAAAGTAACGCCTGATTTCATTAATTACTTATAATACACGCAACAAGCTCTACACTTATATATTTTTGCTATTTTGTATGAATTACATTTTTCACTTTTCTTATAATTGTTTAGAAGTTTTGGTGTATAAGTAAGTTAATTAAAGATCACGGGGTGAGACCTGGAGCACAGATTCCTGAAGACTGTTAGGCACCAGATTTTTACGTCAATTCATAAGTAAATTTTATGAGAGAAAAAAACTTATTTTACATTGAAGGGCTTCTTTGGATTAAGCAAAGATAGAAAAGAGAAAACGCTTAACGCAAACGGATTAGTAAAAGGCATCATACCTTTTTATACTCGACGTTTCGAGTGGTTATTTGGCCGTGGTTCTTTGGTTTATGAAGTATAAGATAGTGTTGATAAATCTGCAGGGTTATGATCATCATCATCAACATCATCATCATCATCATCATCAACATCATCATCATCATCATCATCATCAGCCTACACACGTCCACTGCTGGACATAGGCCACTCCAAGTGCACGCCACTGAACATCATCATTATGGCCCAATAGGTAATCAGCCTGCCCGGTAAGTTCGAAGGTGATGTTTTGGATCCACCTCGTGAAAAAAAAACAGATTTTTTTCAAGAATCACTATAGCGATAGATAGTGAAGGCCGGCGGATTGCAGTCGAAAAGTGAAATTCAAAGTGTTTACTCAATACTAAATATTCTATTGCAAACCACAAGTGATACAAGTAGTTTTAAAAATTATTAAGTTCACTATGGATCCTGTCGGGCACTGCAATTAGAAATGGAGAGGTGGTTGATTTTATCTGATTTTTATTAAAAAAATTATTGCTTTAAATAATTGCTGCTAAATGCTTTATTTAGTTCAGGCTACAATTGAGCTCTTAAGAATGTCACGACACCATCGGCTTGTAAGTCTACAAAACCGAAGACTGCGAAGAACCGGCATAAACAAAGATGTGACGTATGCAAGTTAACATGTGAATCTGTTGGAAACTCACATTCTTTTACGTGTTTAGATTTCAGAACAGAACAGAACAGTGACTGAATAAAAATCAGTTTCACCAAACAGACATGTGAAAGTAAGCAAACTCAATGCAGTTTCAGTCTGAAAATACGCCGAGCCCAGACGAACTCGGGTCCGTGCAAGAGCAAAAAATATATATATTCCGTTCAATCCATCAACTGTTACTATTTCACCCAAATAAAACAAAAATTTCTGCGAGGAATCGACGGCTCGGTGTAACAACGAATTCTCGATACGTCATACTTGAAAAGATGTGAAAAAACGGGATGTTACTTTGACATAGTACAGGGAGAAAAAGGGGGAGGGGTGCGGGATTCCCCCCCCCCCCTAATAAGTCACATGAAATGGATTTTGTTGTCATATTATGCGTTTAATGTATTGTTTTGTTTGCGCCTAATGTGTTCTACTTACAGACAAAAGAAAAAGCCATCATTTTCAGTGATTGAAACAGGGTTTTTGTTTTAGAAGGAAGTACTACAAAGGCATAACTTTAAAACATCATGGTCATAAAATATTTGAGTAATTACAAATATAAAAAAATCCAATAGTTGCTACTGGGAAAAGGAAACCTCAGCAGGCCCCACTAAGATGAGATAAAATAATTATACACAAGATTTTTACCATGTTTTTAGTTGACCGATATCAACGACAATATTTCCATATTTTTTATTTTTCTTGAAATTTCGGCACACGACTGTGCCCTGAACATGGTGATACTAGGTCGGATACTCAAAGATAACAAAAACATTATCCGCCTTACAAATAAACAAAGAATAAGGTCTGAATACTTATTACGTGTTTTGTTCCTGTCATGTAAACGTCATTTCAAATTAGAGTAAAAGAGACAAAACACGGAATAACTATTCGGACATTATTCTTTGTTTATTTGTAAGGGGGTTAATCAATAACTACTGTTTACTGTCTACGTTTTCTTTTAAATATATATTTTACAGGTAAGCACTAGGCCTTCATTTCACCTGATGTTAAGTGATGATATGGCCGAAAGTGCATACTTGAACCTCAACTACTAAGCCACTGGTTACCTTATCTCTAGCTGCCGGAACACAACAAAATTTGATGTTATGGCGACATATTTGGATAAGATGTTAGTAGCTAGCCAGGCGGGCAAACAAGTCCTGCCACCAACCAAACCGAGTACACAAACAAGTACCCCCGCTAGGAATTCAACCCGGGAACTCTAGGCCTAAACCAAAGTGACGATTTGACATAGATGACAACGCACTCCACAGGATTCCATCAAGTATTGAGGAACTGTCTATCTTATCTCTTGACGTAATGGACGGCATGCTATATTGTTGCAACAGCGGCGGGCTTAGATATCAAATCAAAAAAAAAATCAAAAATCAAAAATTGTTTATTTCTTTTCAAAACAGTTGTATACAACAGTTGTCGGAGCCCCCTTTTAAGCTTGTAATTGCCTGTACCAGGGGATTCCGCTCTTTCTTAAATACAATACAGACTTAACTAATTAACTTTTTTTAATTTTTTTTTAAACAATTTTAAGTAGGTAATTAATTATAAGTAGGTTATTAATTTTAAGTTTCACTACAATAATTTTAGTTATAAGTAATATTTTAAGCGGTTACCAATCAGTTTTATAATAATTTAAGATGGACTTCAATTTATAGTTATATAAACAATATTTTAAGAGAATCAATTTTACAATCATTTAAGTTATACTACGAATTTTAGTTATAAACAATATCCCAAGAATGTATTAAACATATTGATTTTTAATTTTAAGTTTCACCAAGCCGCTTTTATAAGTTCACCGTGTTATTCCATATATGTATGATATAAGTATGCATGTGATGATATGGCGATGGTATCTGGCCAGGAGGACTAGAAATGGGCCCGACAGTCCAGAGTCCGACCCAGAGGGGGTCTAAACCGGTGGTCTTAACCACTAGACCCCAGAGGCGATTAAATACCAAAATTTACTTTATAAGAAGTTGGGATGCGTTCACTCTGTGCGTTGTGTAATGTATCTAGTAACGGTTAAGTACGAGTAAGTTATATATTTTAAATAACACGTAGCATGGTAAACCTACTCTCTATAGAATCAGCTCCAGAATTGATTTCCTCCATTTTTGTATGGCTACTTCCCGAATGGTAAGCTTCCCACTTGGTAAACCGGATTAAATTAAATGCTTAAAGTAAAGAAAAAAATGTTTACCAAACACAATTTTAGAGACTGTTCGAAATGGGGTGTACCAAATGGTGAATTTTACCAAACAGGAAGTAGCCAGTACTTTATTTGCTAATTCAAAAAATGAGTGAAAATAAAAGTAAATAACAGTCAATCCTTCGTTGAACAGTGGAAATAAACAAAATAATTTTTATTGATTATTGTGTTATTTATAAAAGTGTTATTTATTTGATAAGTTATTGTTTTTTTTTAAATTTCGCTTGTTTTAACTTTTCAACGAAAAAGTAAGTAACAGTTACCCGCTTTTCTATTTCAAATATAAGCAGAAACTCATTTAAGAGTCCAGCAGGTATCTAATCAGAAACCGCACAAAAACAAACTCGAAACAATTTGAAACACGCATCCCCGTAAGTGGCGCTGCACGTCATTAGCGGGTCGCTTCCGTTTCCTAACCCTTCCCCACACTTCCGTAGCCATTGTAGCGTTCCCGATTGATCTGTGTGTTTGTTTTTTAATGTGGAACGCGGGGATTCAGCTATTTAGAGGGTATGGAAAGGGTGCAACGATTCATGAGGATTAAACTGGATATATACGGAATGGCAGGATTCTGGGACATCGAATGCTACATGCAGGCTGTTAAGCTAAAACAGTAATATTTTGGCATTTGAAAAGATTTTAGCTTTTTCAAATATGGCGATTTGATTGTGTATTTTTTTAAAGTTGTATGGCAGCGATACTTCGAAAAATTACACTCCTCTTGTCAATTGAGGGTGTCAAATAAGTGGCTATTAATGGACTAGAAAATGGGCAAGAATACTATGCAAATTCTGCACGAGGTAGACATATTCCTTAACAACTTCGAGAGCACCGCCTTGTACTGCAATCAGTCCCGGAATGGTATGTTCGTTGAACATAACCTTGGTTTTGTCCAAGTTCATCCGGAGACCGATGCGTTGAGAAGAATCAGCTAGGCCGTTCAACATGTACTGTAAATCCTGCGACGTTTCGGCCACGATGACGATGTCGCCCGCGAATCGCAAGTGTGAGATGTGTTCGCCGTTGATTTTTTTTTTATTTATTTTTTTGATGTTATTTATTTTTTTGATTGCCACGTCCCCAGCATTTTAAACAATGCATTTGTGAACAATTTGGGGAATATCACATCTCCTTGTCTCACACCTCGATGCAAGGGGATATGCTTAGTCTGCTGGTTTTGTACTTGGACGGCCATGGTGGCAGAATTGTACAGACACCTCAGCACTTGGATATATCGCCAATCTGATTTTTGAAAACAGCTTATAGACGTGGCTTAGGAGCGATATGGGTAGGCAGTTCTTCAGTAGGGTCTTGGCTCCTTTTTTGAAGAACAACACGACAACACATCTACTCCACGCCTCCGGAGTTCTCCCATCGAAAAGAACGGCGTTAAAGATGTTTTGAATCTCTTTTAATACAGGTTTACCGCCTGCTTTGAGAAGCTCAGATGTAACACCGTCTTCGCCAGGGGCTTTTCTTTTTTTAAGCTGCCTTAGAGCCATCTCAATTTCACCTAGACTTGTTTCTGGCAAGTCTTCGGTAAAGTGGTGGGTCAATATTGCCCTGGTATCCTCATTTTCGGATCTATCAAGAAATTTATTTAATTAAGAATTTATCAAGAAAAGCCCTTCTCTTTCGAGGAAGTTGACAAGCAATTGCCCCCTATGATTTCTGCTGCCAAACCATGTGATCCTACGATTCGTGGCGATTCTGTACTTCCACTTTAGCTTTGAAGTCCCCCATGACAACGTTGTAGTGGGCCTTGATGGTGAAGTGTAAGGCCTTAGATATGTCTCCATACATATCTTCCACTTCATTATCCGAGTGTGTTGAGGTCGGTGCGTAAACCTGCACAACCTTGAGGCTATACCTCTCGGTTAGCTTAATTACGAGGTACGCCACCCTGACCGACACACTCGACACTTCTACCACGTTGTCACAAAGGGCTTTGTTTACCAGGAACCCTACGCCACCCTGGGATAGCTGGTCTCCCTCTCGGTAGTACATAAGGTGGCCTGATTCAAGGGTTACGGTGTCCTCCTCCTCTCTTCGGACTTCACTTAAGCCAAGAATATGCTACCTTATCTTCCCGAGTTACTCTTTGAGCTGCGCCAGATGCTCGTCAAGCCAAAACGTGCGTCCGTTATTTATGGCGGCCTTTCGTAACCCGGAGATTTTTCGCACCCCTTGCCCTGCCGTTATCAGGAATAGCAGAGCGGCCGGGAACTGGGGGCCGTGGTCTGTTCTGTGTCGTCATTCGGAGGGTTGCCCATAATTACCACGCTGGGCATGTGGATTGGCAATCGCAGTGCGATGCACCAGTGTCGCTGCTGCCCGACACCGGTCTGTGTACTTTGTTAGCTACGTTCGGGCTGTGATGGGTATCCCGCCTTCGGTCGGTCGCCAGAGCCTCGTCTGTTGATCAGCAGGGTGCACCACGCGCAGGCGAGGTTGGCGTGGGCCCCAAATGGTGTAGGTTGGGACCCCTTACACCCCTCTGCCAGTGCTAATTTATAATCTTTGCATAGTATTCTCATAAGCCTAAAACCCGCAACTACAAGTACAGCCATGGTTGATCTTTTGTCGCGATTTAGAAAGTGATGTAGAAGATAAACAAAATAGTAATATCATAGTGAAAATTATGAACTAGATGATTAGAAAGCCAGCTCATTATTTTTTTTGCCATAACGTTAATTTACTATTATGTATTAACAGGTTCGTTGTTCAAAAAATAGTTTAATTCATTGTTATGTATCACATGTGATACATGGGACAGTTATGTTATCACTAACTAATGTTGAAATTCCAACAGGTATCAGATAAGATAGTGGTAGCCATCCGGTGTATTTAAGACGAGCCTTACCACCATCAAAACCGATTACAATATGTCATACCACACCAAAAATCAAAACTGGGACCGCTAGGTTTAAGACCTGACCATCACAAAACCACAGAGGCAGTAAAAATTGTATGTGAAATACACTTAATACGCACGCATAACAACAACGACGTTTTCAATTTCATTAGTTAACAGTTCCGGTTCGTTTTCAAATAATAAAACCTAATAAGAATCTGGAAATTATTATTTTTAATAACTAAATCGATCGGCTATGGCTTTCAACGCGTGGCGGTGGTTGGTTTAAATACGTGTGGTGGCGTTAGCAGGGCATCTTCGGTGGGTGATTGCTCACTGGTGGGTT
Organism: Eudonia mercurella; assembly: GCA_963082485.1. NCBI lineage: Eukaryota > Metazoa > Arthropoda > Insecta > Lepidoptera > Crambidae > Eudonia > Eudonia mercurella. The sequence continues at coordinate 16,564,737 of OY720042.1, forward strand.
GTGATAGCCCTTCAAGATGTGGAAGGTCACAGGAGTTTGGGTGGTGCTATTGCTCGCGACGCAGCTCAGAGCTGAGGAAGAAGGTAATCTCTACTTCCATTTTATTTTGTTTCGCATCGGGCAATTCTTCATCTAGTATATTTATCACCAGCTCATTTCATGTCCCCACTGTTGAAACACGAGGCTTCCCTATTGATGGAAACACCAACGAGAGAACGGGCCATAAACCACCTAGCGGAGCCAGTGTGGTGCGGTGGTTGTTAACGACTGCTAATGCAGCCAGGACAGGATGCAGCAATCGCAGACCAAGCGCGATTACCACTGCGATAACGGATCTGATGATAACGGACGATGAGGCTGAAGTCGGAAGTGCAGTTCACCCCAGTCCAATCCTGAACTGCTGAACTGGCTTTATAACCTCGGATTGTCAGTGCCTCGGAGTTACGACATCACTTCAACGATAAGCTGTCAATAGACCGGTTTATACAGGAGAAAATGGATAAGGCAAACCACTGCGACAGGGAAGGCACAGATGGTTATCTGGGACTCTCCCCCCGGCCCCCTTAAAGGGAAGGATATCTCCTAAAAACTTTTGTACTCCACGTGCCACCAAGGTTATCACCTTATCACCGGGACTGTCATTATGCAATCACCTGATTCTGAATCGAGCTTTGATCGGTGGTACCACAGACGTTCATGCTACGGCTATGGAGTGTATCATACCAGGGAAGTCTGCCTAAGAGAAAGTGGGGTTATCAGAAGCTGTCCCAATAATTTCTGATATCTACGCCTTAGGCAGCGACCTAAATCGTGACGTATCCGTCTTCTGATACAAGTGCTTTGTGGCAGTGATAAAATGGTATTGCACATTCCATAGTATCTTTGATTCAAATTATGACACCAACAGAAAGAAACGGAGAAGCGGTTTTCATGTATGTGTCCCCAATAACAGCTTTTCTTATGCCTATTAGTGCTGAACATTTGTTACGACCAAACGACTAACTTGTACCTTCATAATATGTAATATGAACCCGACAATTCCTTTACGGAGAATTTCGAAAAGGAGTTCTTCTATGATTTCTAACTGATCATGCTCAAGCCAGCTTCACATATAAACCCCTAGGGGACATTCAGCAGTGTAATCGTCCCAATCCTAAATGAATGTGGTACCTTCAGCTTCAATGCTTCAAATCTTATTGTAACACCATAATATTAAGTATATTATATTATTTTCAGCCCAAGATGATAGTGCGGCTGATACCCGAATGGCAAACCCCTTAAGCATTTTGGATGATCCTCTTATTGGTGAGTATTATTCTTTTTAACGAAAAGACAAAAAAAAATATCGTCTTTTTTTACGTCGCTCGGCGTAATACTCGAAGGTCTGTGCTTGGTGATTAAGCCATTACCCATCAATTGTAGTGATGACTTGATTACAATGATGGAGGCCTTTGCCCAGCAGTGGGACAGTTATAGGCTATTTACTTTACTTTACTTTACTTGCTTTCTTAGGTCTACCAATGCAATCATGCTTCCGAGAAGGTGAAATGTGGTACAAACGAACTGCCTGGGGTGAATGCCTCATCTGCGGTTGCTTCACCAGGCCATACTCGAATCATCTGTACGCCAAGTGCAAATCGTGCGCCAATTGTCCACGTGAGTCCTACCCATAATAAGATTGAATCGAATTTAAAAAAATGTCGGTCTTATTATTAAAAATTGAAGGTCGAAAGTAGCCAAGGCATCCAAACGTAATGCACTCTAAGCCTATTACAATATAGCAATGCTTCAAACTGCCTGACACGCCATGAAAGCTAAGTATTGTTTGAATAAAAACATATTTATTATACGATGCCCACATAACGCGTTACTCCTGGCATATAATTGTACCATGGTATGTTCTGAAATGTTATGTTATTCTTATGTTCTTCGGGGGAGGCCTTTGTCCAGTAGTGGACGACTTTTGGCTGAGATGATGATGATGATGATGATGATGATGATGATGTTCTGAAAGGGCATTATCGAATGTCCAGTAAACGGAATTGTTCAAACGTTCTATCTCTTAATAAGCTGGAATGTTTTAACTCAATTGTTTGGAAAACTCTAGAAATTAAGCGAAATACTTTTTGTGACTGCTTAAATAATCTACATTGTTTAATTTATTGCGCAAAGGTAAATACTCCACCAATTATTTTCTAGCCTTTTGGGAAATTATTTCTAGTCATAACATAAATGAACATTTTACTTTAACTCCTGAAAGTAACAGCCCTCGAGTGTTACAGAAACTGTGAATGTTTTATTCGGAGACGCTTACAAAATTTGCAAACTTTAAATTACGAGATACATTAATGTTTATCAAATAAAAAAATATATATTTATTTCTACCCAATGAAACAGTTTTCGACTTCGTAACAGCTTTCGTGACAACTTCGGTAATAGCCTTTATACATGTTGGTATCCTACAAACTGCCAAATTGCTATGTTTTCAAACTAATAACTTGTACTATTATATATCCTGTGCTAATAAGACAATTTTAATGAAGCTTTTTATGATTCTAGAAAATACAGAGATCAAAATTGTTAGTAGAAAACACGCAGTAAAAATGTAGAGCAGGATTCGAACGAAACATTTTTCGACACTTTTTCAATTTGAAATTTGCGTATTATATAACCATAACTAAGCCACTTGGAACTTTCCATAGTGGACTTTAAAGTTGACTTTAAAAATATTTATTTTGTAAATTACACCTTCGAAGTTTGTATGGAATATTGGAATGTATAAAGGCTCTTAAATGTTTTTTATGATTAATATTTGTAAATTTCAGCATATCCAGCACCATTACCGCCATTGCCACCAGGTAATTCATTGTATTTTTTTTAATTTAACAATTTTCGTACAATGTAAAAAGTTATGTAATTCCCATTTATAATAAATTTGATTTAGAGTTGACATACATGCACAATTCGCTCATTCTCGTCGTCATTTTACAGCGCCGGCACCGATACCAATCCCGCTGCCAGGTAAATATATCCCTGAAATATCTATATATTATGGCCAGTTAAGCCTGATTTTTCCTCTCCAAAAAGTCTTGATCTGACAGAATTCCATCACCCACCCGCTCAGGTTTCGAACTTCTTACTTATTATTTTTGAGTATCCGATTTTTTATTACTTTTTAATTTTTACTTTTATTACTTGCCTAATAATTAATTTTAGTCTTTATCAGTAGCTATGGGATGTGGCTTAGTCCAACAATCACGACCATTGATGGTCGGGACTAAAGTGAAACGTCGTTGAACTGAAACATGAACTTTCTTTTCCAATGTCTCCAAATACTGAACAAAGGAAAGTCCAGTGTCATGCCAATTCTTATGAAAACTCTGCCAAAATCCGAATGAGTCAATCATTGCACGATGTCGACCGATCCAATGGCCGCTGATTCTATGGATGTGACTTGCTAACAGTTGGGTGTAGATGCTAATGATGTACCTCTTGGGACAACTACATTTTAATGCAATGACGATGTGTTACTAAACGCGAGCTTTGGGAAACGATATAATCACTTTACCTATACAATAATAAACTTATCTTTATTTACAGTTCCGACGCCGATACCCTTACCACCAATACCGCCATTGCCGCCAATACCGCGGCCGAGACCTTGGCCTATCCCGGTGTGTAAGTACCAACTTCACACCTCTTCACTTTTTAACAATAATTACTATATATTTATTTTTTAAACATCAATGGCTCATTTGTGTCAGTGATAATATTACCTAACTTATGTAAGTACTACTCTTACTACAGATGTTAAAAACTATAAATTGATTCATTCGATTAAAACATATGTTAAGTCATTTTGATATCAGAGAAGCTGATAGGAATCTTTTGTTAAATCTAGGTGACATGAAGTCATGAATATACGACTAACGAATATGCTTTCTCCCATTTTTGATTTATACAAAAAGCTTTGAGTCAATAAAGAGATAAGAAAACGAAAAAGTCGCTAAAAATTTTGACGATCGTACACTTACTCTGACGGACTGTGTTTAATGCCGCAGTTAAGGCGGGAAAAGGTCAACTCAATAGACTACACCAATAAAAAAAATTGCGAAAATAATAATCTATATTGTAAACCAAACGAATAAGCGAAATAAATATTATAATAGTTTACTGTAAATAGTAAAACCTCAATTGATGCATCGAAAACAATTTTTTTGGCAGGTCCACCACCAATTGTAATTCCTGGACCACCGAGGCCGTACCCGGTGCCCGTGCCGGTTCCAGGGAAGAGAGTGCTGGTGCCAGTACCGTACCCAGTACCATCGCCACCCGTAAAGATCTACATCCGCGGACCCAGCGTTCCAGTGCCGATACCAGTCAAAGAGAGAGTCCCGGTACCAGTACCAATCAACCGACCCTACCCGGTGCCATCGCCGCCGCGGATCATCCCAGTACCGGTGCCGTCGCCAGTGCCAGTCCCAGGACCGCCGCGCCCGTACCCAGTGGCCGTGCCAGGACCGGCCATAAAAGTGCCATACCCAGTAAACAGATACATCACGATCCCTGGCAAAGATAGACTGATACCAGTACCAGTTCCCATCAACAGTGAGTAGCCAATATTGTAATTAACTGTATAACAATAATACATATGCGTACCGTATTGCGGTTCCCTCATAAAACTTTCATTGATTTAAATTAACGTCTTCTGCGTCACTGATATTGAATTTACTTCACACATGAAGACGAGCAGTAAATTAACAGCAGTTTTTTTTATTTTCAGCCAACAGATACTACCCGGTTCCAGTCGTCATTTACGTCTGTGAGTACAACTCAATAATATATAGAAAATTATAAATAATGCTTAAAAATTGTGTAATAAATCAACAAATTTAATATCTGAGACACTAAAAGCGTTACAATTATTTTCACAGCTCCTCTTTGCAGAGCACATCCGCCGCTGACACCATTCAGAATTCCAGGCGAAATATGCATTATCCACATATGCAAAATTAAATACAACTACGTGTACATCGAGTCAATGCGCGACCCAGCTTGCGGTAATATTAACTTAAATAATGACAAATATATGCCAGGAGCTACCAGTTGTTTGTGCATTTGTTACTTAGGTGCTCCAAAATCTTGAGACCGATATCAAATAACGATACTAGGAGAGATGTTACATGAACAATGACATACTGTACTTTGTTTTACAGAAGCGCAGCCCTTGCCAGGACCACTATGTAAGTTAAAGAATACTGCCATTAAGAATTGATTTCCACGAATGTAAAATCGATTTCACAGATATTGTACTTTGCAGATATTAATGGAGCATCAGCCAACGCTGCTGCAAATGCTAACGCAATAGCTGGAGGTGGCGGCTGGGGCAGCGCGGCCGCCCAAGCCCAAGCGCAGGCTCAAGCGCAAGGCTTGGGAGGTCTTGGAGGTTATGGCGGTGGCAGTGCCTCGGCTCAAGCGCAGGCTCAAGCGCAGGCTCAAGCGCACGGCTTAGGAGGTCTTGGAGGCTACGGTGGCGGTGATGCCTTGGCTCAAGCCCAGGCACAAGCGCAAGCACAAGCCGCTGGCGGTGGCTACGGAGGCGGCTGGGGCAGCGCGGATGCTCAGGCTCAGGCGCAGGCTCATGCACAGGGAATAGGAGGTTTTGGAGGCTACGGAGGCGGCGATGCCTTAGCTCAAGCTCAGGCACAAGCGCAAGCACAGGCCGCTGGAGGTGGCTACGGAGGCCTTGGAATTGCTGATGCTCAAGCTCAGGCACAGGCTCAAGCACAAGGCTTAGGAGGTTTTGGAGGCTACGGAGGCGGCGATGCCTTAGCTCAAGCTCAGGCACAAGCGCAAGCACAGGCCGCTGGAGGTGGCTACGGAGGCCTTGGAATTGCTGATGCTCAAGCTCAGGCACAGGCTCAAGCACAAGGCTTAGGCGGTTTTGGAGGCTACGGAGGCGGCGATGCCTTGGCTCAAGCTCAGGCACAAGCGCAAGCACAGGCTGCTGGCGGTGGTTACGGAGGCGGCTGGGGCAGCGCGGATGCCCAAGCTCAAGCGCAAGCTCAAGCACAAGGAATAGGAGGTCTTGGAGGCTACGGCGGCGGTGATGCCTTAGCTCAAGCTCAGGCACAAGCGCAAGCACAGGCCGCTGGCGGTGGCTACGGAGGCGGCTGGGGTAGCGCGGATGCCCAGGCTCAAGCACAGGCTCATGCACAAGGTTTAGGAGGTCTTGGAGGCTACGGCGGCGGCGATGCCTTGGCTCAAGCTCAGGCACAAGCGCAAGCACAGGCTGCTGGCGGTGGTTACGGAGGCGGCTGGGGCAGCGCAGAAGCCCAGGCTCAAGCGCAAGCTCAAGCACACGGATTAGGAGGTTTTGGAGGCTACGGAGGCGGCGATGCCTTGGCTCAAGCTCAGGCACAAGCGCAAGCACAGGCCGCTGGCGGTGGCTACGGAGGCGGCTGGGGCAGCGCGGATGCCCAGGCTCAAGCACAAGCTCAAGCACAAGGCTTAGGAGGTCTTGGAGGATACGGAGGCGGTGATGCCTTGGCTCAAGCTCAGGCACAAGCGCAAGCACAGGCCGCTGGTGGTGGTTACGGAGGCGGCTGGGGCAGCGCGGATGCCCAGGCTCAAGCACAAGCTCAAGCACAAGGTTTAGGAGGTTTGGCACGCTACGGAGGCGGCGATGCCTTGGCTCAAGCTCAGGCACAAGCACAAGCACAAGCCGCTGGCGGTGGTTACGGAGGCGGCTGGGGAGGCGCGGATGCTCAGGCTCAAGCGCAAGCTCAAGCGCAAGGATTAGGAGGTTTTGGAGGCTACGGAGGCGGCGATGCCATGGCTCAAGCTCAGGCACAAGCGCAAGCACAGGCCGCTGGCGGTGGTTACGGAGGCGGCTGGGGAGGCGCGGAGGCCCAGGCTCAAGCACAAGCTCAAGCACAAGGATTAGGAGGTTTTGGACGCTACGGAGGCGGCGATGCCTTAGCTCAAGCTCAAGCACAGGCTCAAGCACAAGGTTTAGGAGGTTTTGGAGGCTATGGAGGCGGCGATGCCTTAGCTCAAGCTCAGGCACAAGCGCAAGCACAGGCCGCTGGCGGTGGTTACGGAGGCGGCTGGGGAGGCGCGGATGCTCAGGCTCAAGCGCAAGCTCAAGCACAAGGCTTAGGAGGTTTTGGAGGCTACGGAGGCGGCGATGCTTTAGCTCAAGCTCAGGCACAGGCTCAAGCACAAGGCTTAGGAGGTTTTGGAGGCTACGGAGGCGGCGATGCCTTAGCTCAAGCTCAGGCACAGGCTCAAGCACAAGGCTTAGGAGGTTTTGGAGGCTACGGAGGCGGCGATGCCTTAGCTCAAGCTCAGGCACAAGCGCAAGCACAGGCCGCTGGAGGTGGCTACGGAGGCCTTGGAATTGCTGATGCTCAAGCTCAGGCCCAAGCTCAGGCTTCAGGACACATTTTCAGAGAAGGCGAATCTGCCGATGACGACTCTCAAGGTTGGGGCAGAGTAAAACGACACGCCTATAACAACCCCGCAGCAACTTTGGTTCATTACACAAGAACACATGCAGAAGAAAGATCGCAGTAAATGGTAAGTTCTTAAACGAGTAAATAAGCTATTTAATAGCTAATTCATCCAAAAATTATATATATATATATATAAATATATCAATATTGTTGCAGATTACATGAACTTGGAATACAACACAATGATCTCCTAGCAATGACCACATCGCGTTAACGGATACGAGAAATAGTTTTAAGTTGAGCATTAGAAAATGACAGTCAAGCAAGCTTTACACTTATATATACAGATAATAAATCTTAGTGGGATAATATACCGCCTTTCATTTTAGGGTTAAATTCCTTTTGAACGTGAGGTTACCTTATCTAGGGCTTATTCTTTAGACAGATTTTTTCTATAAACAGTAATGTAGCATCAACTTGCCAGTTTTTAACTTATACAGCGTGTTAGTTAGTTAGCACAAGGGACATATTTAATCCTATAGTAGTTTATGCCTGGGTAAACATAAACAAATAAAAAAATACGGCGCAGACTGCCCGCGCCGGGGCACGCGCCGCGAGGCGGGGATGAAGGCGTGGCCTCGCAGGGTGCGTGCGGTGTGCAAAGCAAATGCAATGACCTTTCGGCATGATCTATCGGTAGCGCAGTCGGTCGGCACATATTTGATCTTTTCCCGCGCTTAGTGTATACGCTCAATTATTTATTAAGATCATGCAAAAAAATAAGAATATATTTTTTTTAATGAATCGGATCGGGAATCGAATACCTAATGTCCTCACTTTATGTGTCTCTTGATTCTAACTAACAAGCTGTATATATGAATATATATGTCATATAGGTAATTTACAACAATTATGCGAGTGATGAAGTAAAGTTTGTTAGCAGGCAAGTTTGTCAAAAGATAAACATATTGCGTGCCATAACAATTATTATAGTTCTTTTAAACAATATCAAGCTATCAAGACGTTCTCATTACGACTGTGCAGGACAACCCACAAACAGCATTCACCATTCTATCGGATATGCGAGGACTACAATTCAATTAGAAACGATTTGGATATTTTCAATGGTTCTCTAGGTTCTATTAAAAAATCACTACATAACATTTTTATGTAATTATTATTATCTATTTTTTGTTCCTAAAATAATTATATAATTCTTAATTCTTTCTATAATTATCCTAGTAACATAACAATTATGTAATAATCTATTTATTTATACATAAAGGTACAATAACGGACATCAGACAGAAAACTTACAATAATAACTATAACAAAAAAATAAAAAACCATGCCTATTGATGTTCCTGTGTTTTGAATTTCTATGTGTGATTGTACTAAATAAAGATATTTTCTATTTCTATTTCTATTTAAACAAATTAAAATATCAATTTTATTAAATAATTAATAAATTTTACGTTTTTAGCTCACAAATTTTAAATATTATTAGTGTTACAAACTTACTGCATATGAGAGTATTCAATTATTTAAGCAGGCTGTGTTCACATCTAGAAAGAAGATTGTGTAGTAAAGATGTATGTTAGCTTTTTTCACTGTTTTTCTTATTATTTAAACGATCAGTTTTGTGAACCAACCAGTTTTTTTTTTAATTACGAGAGTATTATAAATAATAATAAAATATCAAAATTCTAATATGCCTATGCTATCCTTGGTATAGATAGATCTTAAAACTAAACATCAAATAACAGTTCAAACAAGAATCCTGCTAGGGCATTACAAATATCACATGATTCTTATTTATAATACTAGAATGAATAATATAATAATACTCACGCAAAACCCGCGTGAAAAATGTATTCTCAGAAATTAGAGTAAAATAAAAAGCTGAGATATAACACTAAGGAAATGATAAGGAATAACAATATCCAATTAATAATAAACAAAAACTTAGTTTGAGCTAAGTGAAGCGCATTTCACAGTTGTCAGCGCCTTAACAAATGGCCGGTACAGAGTAAACCACACGCACGTATTTCCACACGCATTAGGTCCTTCTAACGCTGTTTCATTTGAGATTAAGTAAGCACCTTTAAGTATAATATCATTATTCTTGTGCATTGGGTGGCAAGGAATAAATAATTTGTATTAAAATAACTTTTTTTTATTTCTAAAAAAAACATGTGAAAAACATGTGCAATGCTTTAATTATTATTATTATTCCTTAATTTATTTTTTCTCATATAAATTTACATTTTTTTTAAATATTCTCAAAACAAAATAAGTAAAACATTTAAAAATATAAAAAATAGGGGTCCGCCGGCATCGGGACCAGGGTCCACGCTGCCGGTGGTAAGGGCTCCAGAGACAGGAACCTCCTCACAATGCGTGCCGTATCGAGGAGAACTATTATACTATTATTTTTATTATTTAATCATAACTTTAATCAAAAGTTGGTTAAAAATGGAGTAAACTGCAACTAAAACTCTCAATTCTGAATTTTGATAACATTAAAAAATAGTAATAAAGATACAAATTGATAATTAGTTTTTATTAGGTTAAAAAGAAAAAAAACGAGCGAGCCTTACAGTTCCACATCCCACCTTAGTAATAAGCAATTTTAACATTATATTCTGAAAAAAATGGTTATTACATCATTTTATAAATTCAATTCAAATTCAAATTCAAAATCATTTATTCAGTTTAGGCTACAAATAGCTTTTATGAACGTCATTATGCCATCGGTTCGTAAGTCTACTCTGGGCGGGAGACCTTGTACTGAGAAGAACCGGCAAGAAACTCAGCAAGTGTCAAGCTCTTTTCTCCCTTACAGCGTTAAAAATATTGGAAAATGCCCAATCATAAAAGGACACTTTCCATCACAAACAAACACACAAAAAAAAGGACAATCATAACACCCAAAAATACAACAAAATAAAAAAAAATCTAAGTTTGCAAAAATTACATCTGTCAACAATTACGTCTTGACATATCAAAATGACTTTTGATAGTCAAATGACACAATATGTCACATATAATAATAATATGTCATGTTCATAATATCGATTTTAAATTTACAAAATGGCGCGCGCTTCGCTCTTCCCCGACTTCCTGGTACACTGTTACACATACTTCCGTCCCATTTCACGAAATCACTCCCACAAATTGCTTATATAGAAAGCGAGCGGAAAGATGTTACACATCAAAAATTGTTAGAACACAAAATATATACAAGGTGTGCAATCTCTATGACAACTGTTAGGTACAAGTGAGACAACCGATAGTTCTAAACGCACTGTTTATTGGGCGCCAAGGATGCTGCACATTTGGCGGGTGACAGGGGGAGGAGTGACACGCAGCCGCGCCATGACGCATACACAACAACGACCATACTGACGTATGGGGAAGTCTAAGCTACAAGGAGATAGGGTATGATCCAAGGAATTATGACGTCATTTTTAAAGTCAATTAAAACTGCATTAATTATTGTTGTTACTCACATACACAACCGGATGGGTTCCAATCTCTTAAATTAATTGCAAGTAGTTTTATAGCAGTAGTTAATAGTGGGGGCTGTAATTTTGCCATGAAAGCTCACAAAATAAAATCTGTGAGATACCGTACATCGGAGTTGCTTTTATAATCAATATATATACTATAACTGTAACCAATTAGAAATGAAAAGTTTATTTATTAAAAACTACTAATTATAATTAGATAAATTTTGTTTAGTTTCAGGTATAGATTCAAAAAGTCGAGGGCGCAATAAGGCTTTTCAATCAGGAAGTCTTTTAATTTTATTAAAAAAAAAAATGATTTCGATTCCCATTCATAGCACTAATTATCTGTGCAACGCAGTGATGACCAGAGTTGCTGACAGTTGCAACAAATTGTACCGAGGAATCGATCCAAGTAAAAATTCGTACGTCTTAGAGTTAAAGCTGTACCAAAAGTCCTTATATTGTAAGTTTAAAAAATTATACATTAATTTTTTTTTCTCCTTATTTCCCTTTATTTCCATCGCATGAAAACACAATGTACCTCACAAGTTATACATATATAATATTAAATTAGATTTTTTAGTGCGATTGCCAAGTCAATCAATTTATTTATAACATAAAAGATTTTCTAATATTGAGAACTTGGTATTACATGGATCTCACAACTTTTTACGGTAGAAGAAATGAGTTGCGAGACTTGTTTTTGTTGGTTTTTGATGGTATCTAATTTCTTTTTGTAGATAGTCCAACTTTTTTTCCTTTTCGGTACCATCTAGGTACCTATCTACACCTATTATTCCATTACATTATACATACAGGTACACTGATTCATTAACTGCAAATGTAACTTTGTAATCCTATACATTTATATGAGATTACAAAGTTATTTATGCAGTTGGTGTATCTAAAAAACTGGACCAAAATTGCAAAATATTTTATTTTTCGTTGATTTGAATTAATTTAAATTGTCGATTTGATTTTAATTGGAAGCTTCCATGTCTGCTAGATAGAGTTTTGATGATCGGTCAGTCAGTCAGTCAGTGAGTGACAAAATCAAGAAACTTTGACTAGTTATAATTCTTAAACTACTGGTTCAAATTGAATGAAATTTGAAATAACCGTGTTTATACAATGCCTGCGTGGTTACTGAAAATTCAGGCTTCTAGTTTTATCCACAACGAAGTTATAGGGGTCGAAAATGGCCTGAACGGTTTCGAGAAAAGGATGGTACGGCTGTGCCGCTTTTTTGCTCGACCCAGATAATGAAATTCAAAATTCATGTCTATTGTCATTGTATGTCATTATTTTGTCTATGGATGTCGTTGTTAGTGTAAATGTTTTATTGTTAAGTAAGCGCTAACCTGAGTGCTTTGGATAGGTACCTAAGACACAGGCAATATTTTTGCTTAGCTTAGGTATTACATAATTTATTTTATTGTATATACCCTAACATTAATCACATCGTTTAAGTTTTTGTGTCTAGGCAAGTTTTATACAGCAATAAATTATCTTATCTTATCTTATCTTATTTTCCTTTAAAGGAGTAAAAAAAGGGGAGGAGGAGTTTTTGAAGAAATCGTTATTTTTAAAGTAATGACTATAAAAATTAATAATTTATTCGATCTTCAGAAAATTTAATAAAAATAAAGAACGACGTGTTTTTGCATTTTTCGAAAAACCTCGCCTAGAGGGGTGAAATAGGGTGGAAAGTTTGTATGGAAATCTATCATTCCTTATATTTTGGTACTTTGCCTGGTTAGAAATAAACAGGACAGAGTGTTTCAGGATTTTTGGAAAATTATCTCTTAAATATTTATAAAATACAGTGAAAAAATTAAATGCCTACACGACCCAACCAGGTATCGAACCTGGGTCTTCCGCAATCCGCAATTATATCCAAAATACAGTGAACAAATCAATAATTTTGTTCACCGTATTTTATAAATATTTAATTCAGCTTCAGTCTGCGCTGAATTTAAGTGAATTTAAGTGCAAATTGCTGCCAATTAGCACTTAAAAATAATAAGTAACTTAAGTTGGGCATGCTAATTTGTACAGGAGGTTTCAAAACGGACCAAAGTTACTTATACAGTGATCTTTATTACGTTGTTTTGTGTAGACAGACACTTTAACTAAAAATGAAAATCTTAATGTTGAAATGACGTGACATGTTTAGTTGTCTAACCCTTATTAATTATATACCCTATGCTTTTTGCCTTTAATAGTTTGGCTTATAATAAGAATAAACACGAGTCGTATAGTCCACGTGAGCAAAGTCGCGAACAAAAGCTAGTAACTACTTAAAGAATAAACAATTTACGAAAGCGACAGGAGTTGCTAGGACAAGAATGTGCGAATAATTAAGAAGATATTTAAATTAAGTAGCTGCTAATAAATGCATTAGACGAATACGTAAAAAAATTTCGCCTTTTCAAAATAAAATAAGAGCGCGCTGTGTACGCGACATAAACATTCTAAGTACTAAAACATAATATCTAATTTCAAATAGTTTAATGCCAATTTGCACAATCTGATTCCATTTCAATCAATCAATCACAAATTGACGCACTAGAACAAATCAACTTCCTAATAAGGCAGTTCATATAAATCATGATTTGTGTGCCAATAAATCAAAATCACCAATTTCCACGCTATATCAGGTCTTCTATAAAAGGGACTCCCCGCAGAGAAATTTCGTAGCTTCAGTTTGCAGTTTACTTGGCGAGTTATTCAGTAAAGAACAACTATTTATGAACAAGTGGAAAATTTGGTAAAGATCATGAGGGCTGTGCTCTGGGGGGTTTGCCTCCTGGCCTGCTTTCTGACTCCAGCCGTAGCTGACGCCGCCGCCAGCCCAGAATTTACAAGTAAGTTACTCAAAACACTTTAGCTCATTATATTTATAAAGCACTAATGTTTATAATTTATGGTTTTATAAACGCAATTTCAGGTAAAGACTTTATAGAAGGCTTAACTGATGACCTGCAAAAAGATGCAAGTAGAGGTGGCTTTGTAGTCCACGGCTATGATAACGACGATAACTCAGTGCGCGAGATCCTTACTGCAACCGGACCGGGCTACTCAGCTGCCTTATCAAGATCAGCACAAGGCAGCGCACTAGCTGAAGCAAGTAGTTCTGCGAAAGCTGAAAGTGGGTCTCCCTTTAACAACAAATTCCCGCCAGATCGATTTCCCCCTAGTGGCCATGGTTTCGGCGGCGCTCATGCGAAATCGAAAGCGGTCGCTTCAAGCCACGTTCTGGGTCAGCAACAGCCACTATTTAGCCCATACACTGGATCTCAGGGATATCCTTTAGCAGAATCACAAGCCCTTGCACAAGCTCAATCTCAGTCCTCATTACAAGGTCAGGGTCAAGCTCAATCGCAAGCGCAGGCACAAGCTCAATCTCAAGGCTCACAAGGTCAAGCTCAAGCTCAATCTCAAGCGCAGGCACAAGCTCTATCCCAAGGTTTTGAAGGTCTGGCTCAAACTCAATCCCTAGCACAGGCACAAGCACAGGCACAGGCACAGGCACAGGCACAGGCACAGGCACAGGCACAGGCACAGGCACAGGCACAGGCACAGGCACAGGCACAGGCACAGGCACAGGCACAGGCACAAGCACAGGCACAAGCACTGGCACAAGCACAAGCACAAGCACAGGCACAAGCACAGGCACAAGCACAGGCACAAGCATTGGCACAGGCACAAGCACAAGCACAAGCACAGGCACAAGCACAAGCCCAGGCACAAGCACAAGCACAGGTACAAGCAGCACAGGCACAAGCACAGGCTCAAGCACATGCACTAGCACTAGCACAAGCACAGGCACAAGCACAAGCACAGGCGCAAGCACAAGCACAGGCACAGGCACAGGCGCAAGCACAGGCACAGGCACAGGCACAGGCACAGGCACAAGCACAGGCGCAAGCACAGGCGCAAGCGCAGGCGCAAGCACAGGCACAAGCACAGGCACAAGCACAGGCGCAAGCACAGGCGCAAGCACAAGCACAAGCACAAGCACAAGCACAGGCGCTAGCACAAGCACAGGCGCAAGCACAGGCACAAGCACAGGCACAGGCACAAGCACAAGCACAGGCGCAAGCACAGGCGCAAGCACAGGCGCAAGCACAGGCACAAGCACTGGCACTCGCACAGGCACAAGCACAGGCACAGGCACAATCACAAGCACAGGCACAAGCTCAGGCACAAGCTCAGGCACAAGCTCAGGCACAAGCTCAGGCACAAGCTCTATCTCAAGTCTCAGAAGGTCTAGCTCAGGCTCAATCGCAAGCGCAAGCACAGGCTCAATCTCAAAGCTTACATGGTCTGACTCAAGCTCAATCACAAGCCCAGGCCCAATCACAAGCTCAGGGTCAGGGCCTAGCTCAATCCCAAGCGCAAGCACAAGCCAGTGCCCAAGAAGGACTTGGTGGAAACTATGGCCCAGGAGGTTACCTACCCGGATACTCAGCTTTTCCATTAGGCAGTCAGAGCCAGGCCAGCGCCAGTGCGCAAGCTTCTGCAAATGCCGGCTTAAGTAAGCAGATATTCATTATAACCAAATACTTTCGCAATATCTATCCTCTACAAAAATTATCCAAATTGAAACTTTTGCAGGTTCTTATTCAAGGCCAGTTCCAAGTGATGAATACATAAGACCACATCTAATACCAGGTGAGTAGGTTTAAACTAAAGATATGTTGGCACGGCAATTTTTTCAAAATTTAAGAGTATGACCCAACACTAACGATAACTTATTTAAAAAAAAAAACTTATTTGTACAACAATAGTATATGCGTTCGTACAATAACTATTGTGACTCAAGTAAAAGCTGTTCCTATAATAATAATAATGTTGGTGCTTACAGATAGTCCAGATATAATTTGTACATATGTTGGTGAACTTCACTACGTCTGGATAAACGACTACAATTGCTTAGTATGCGTCTGCCAGCAAGATTACACCCCGATTTGTGCCAGCTGCAGCGGGTGTATGGGCTCATCATCGGTGCCTACGCCACTGCCTATTCCACTGCCTCTGCCCCAACCGGAACCGCTGCCACCAAATCCACGACCACTGCCCCTGCCTCTGCCCCTGCCCCTGCCACATCCACAGCCACATCCACAGCCACATCCACTGCCACCTCCACAGCCATTTCCACAGCCATTTCCACAGCCATTTCCAGAAGGTGAGGATAATTTCTTTTTTCACATCCTTTTTATTCCTTCAATAGACACAATATGTTAAAATCTTACATTAGTTATGAAACTTCTGCCGAAAGAAATATATGGCCTTTATACTCAGCTGAGTCGGCAAAAATGGTTTAAGTCCAAACTTCCATGCTCCAAAAGGCGTAAAGCTGTTGGTCCCAGAGCTGCATCACCTCCATTGAAGCTGAGCTGAGCTGAGCTGATCCGAGCTAATTGGAAATCAACCAATAGAGTATCTTTATTTTAAAGTCTCTTCTTAGCTCAGCTCCAGTATTGGTTTATTACCACACAGCTTGGCTCCGCTCAGCAGTTCTATCCATAGGGAAGCCTAGTGCCCCAATAGTGGGCTCATAAAAAATGAGCTGATGGCAAACAGTGACCGCGACCTTTTGATGCTCACGACACCATGAATATAACTCACGCATTGATGAAGCTAGAAACTTTTATAAAGAGTTTATGCCCAGTAATTGTGTGTGCCATTCATTTGCAGTGACATGCAGTCCTCTACCGAAAAATCAGCCGTACCAGAATCCGCTTAACCCATGCCAGATTTGTGTCTGCAAGGAGATAATTGACATCTTCGGGAAAACTGACATTCTAATTGAATGCCACGACAATCCACAATGCGGTATGTTCACGTAGAGGTGTTGTTTGACTTTGTATAGAATAAGAATAAGATAAGAAAACGTTTACTTGACACTTCAAAACATTATTAAAAACAATTACATATATTAAAATGAAAATAAACTAAAATGCCAAACGGCTTCTTCTCAGCTTACAGAGTGCGTGAGCTTCTTTTTTATTGTTAATATTTCTACCCTTGTATCTTTTTGGTTGCAGTGTTACCACCAGAACCATTGCGTAAGTGATTTTCTTTGATTCTTTTTTGATTTACCTAGGGCAAGGTTTACTTTTGGCCTTATCATCATTTACTCTCATGTGAGATACATGAGGGTAAGATACGATAAGGCCGAAGGCAGATGCGTCGTCACCCGGAATTCTTAACCGTCGGCAAATAACAATGCTACCAAAATTGTTGTAATGGCGAAATGGTGGTAGCTAGCCAGGTTGCTTAGAACTTGGTACAATATGTACCCCGCTAAGAATCGAACTGGGTCTGTGAGACCGGCGCCGGCGGCAGTAAACTAAGGCATTTTTTTCTTGATGATATTGAATTAATTGCATTTTTATAATATTTTGTATTTAATTAATTGTATTTTTATATATTTTGTATCAAAAGATTAATAGACGGTTTCACAATTACAGCTCCAATGCCAGACCCTGTTGTTCCCGTACCATGTAAGTACAAATAGTAGACTTTAATAAATTTAAAAAATCAAAATTACATTTACCATTAAATAATAAATGCTTTCAATAATTTTTCATAACAAAAAGTCCTGCAGATTATAGTAACTGTTTTGGTAATTTGTTTTTGATTTTTATTTCACTGACATATGGACCTTTGATGTGTATATTTAATTTAGATATTGGCAGGGCTAATTTAATTTCGTGCCTCGGATTTATTTTTAGATTTGGCGAATATTTGTCTTTTAGTTGTGGAAAGAATGATGGGTCATGGTATTGGTATGGGTATGGGTCTGACGAATTTTAAAATCTCAAAAATATAAAGAGAAGTCAGGATTAGTATTTTAATTTTTCAAAATAGAGTCTAAAAGTTTTTCTACAGTCTGAATTTGTTTAGATACGGATAAACTTCTTTTGGGGTAGAATTACATCTTGTGCATCAGTGCTGTTTCCCCACAACAATATTCCATACGTAATACATTAACTCATACCTTGAAAAGGTCCAGGTTGTACATATCAGAAAACCTTAGATAAGCAGAAAACAGATCAGCTGGACAGAAATATAGTGACGCAAAGCTTTGTGCGTAGGCAGGATGTTGCCAGCGTGTGATCTTAGCCTGCTTCTAGTTCACCGGAAATGAAAAGGACATGAAGGAATCACCTTGTGTAACCCATCGCGCACTCCTCTCCAGAAAGGTTTCAAAAGTCTCGGCAAGACTCGACAAGACTAAAATCGAATGACACCTTTTATTGCAGTGCCTCTCTGTGAAAAGTTCCCATTAGACGTATCCTTTCCTCACCCAACCGACGCCTGCTTAATCTGCAAGTGCATCATCGTCCCTTTGTCTCTGGTGCCAGTTAAACACATCACTTGCCAACGTACCCCAGCATGTGGTAAGTTGGTTAGTTACTTAGCTTTTAAGTCTAGTGATTTGGACTGCAAAACTGAATCCGACTGTCTGCCAGTTGGTATTGTTACATAATGAGATGTCTTGCTCTCATTGATGTGATTTGAACTTCAAATGTTACCTTAAAATAATCATTCGAAACGTTTGGCTAACTGCAAACAAGAACAATAAAAGCAAGAACAAGAAATACATACATTGCGATAAAAGAAGCAAAGGTCTTTAACTTTTTTACCTTATCGCAGCGTCCAGCTAAAAACTTACAGACTACCCAAATGACTATAGATGGACACGACTCGACTAAACCTGTGACGAAGACATCTGAAATTGAAGATAAGAACACGGCTACCGAGATTTAACTTCGTGACCCGAATGGATGGATCGAAGAAATTTGGTGAAGGCCACCAAAAGGTGGAACGCTCTCCCCTCACACATGGGAATACGGGATCCTTCCTACAATATGAGGACCTTTAACCATAGTGTAAAGGAGCAACTTGGGGGTCGGAAAGGTGACGACGGTTACAGTTCTGTTCTATTAACTTAGTCTTAGCTTAGTCTTCGTATCTGAACGGCACTTTTGCATAACATCAGAGGAAGCGGAAAATGATGAACTAGACAGACTTTTCGACAATATAATCAGTAAAATTGTTATTTAATAAAATCAATTAAAACTCTTTTTTCTTTTTAGACATACCAGCACCAATTCCCTTACCATTACCACTACCGGAGCCAAGTAAGTTAAATATACAATCAAAAGTGATACCTATGTAATTTTATGAAGCTAATTCTTGTACAATTCACTCATTTAATTGTTTAACTTGGCGATATAATTTGTTACTTATTAGTGCCGCTGCCGCTGCCAGAAGTGGAGCCTAACCATGGCCCGTTACCAGGACCATCGCCACGTAAGTTTAAGTGAACGAATGTTTACCTTTAAAATGCAAATTCAAAGGGCATAACTTTTTAAACTATCATGGTCACTTACATTAGAATAAATATTATTAACGGGATTATTACCATGTTTTTGTTGTGTTTGAGTATCCGATATTTCGGCACAGTTGCATGCGCCATGATCACGGATGTACTGAAGTTATTGCGGGTGGGTGATTATGAGCAGACAAAACGACCTACCCTCTTCCTTAGTCGTTTTTTGCGCTCGATACTCGTACCACTGTTTCCTAAGTCACTATTCACTCGAACTTGTTCTCGACACACTACACTGACCGGATCAGATCGCGAAACGGCACTTTTGTTTTTTTGCTGTCTTTACATAAGCTAATCACTGGATTCCAGATACTGTCGCGTATCTGGAATCACCCACCTTCAGTACATCCGTGATCATGGCGCATGCAACTGTGCCGAAATATCGGATACTCAAACACAACAAAAAACATGGTAATAATCCCGTTAATAATATTTATTCTAATTCAAAGGGCATGTGACACATTGTACGTAGGTACAAGTGGTAAAGTAAAAGTGTCGATTTCAGCAACAAGTGTCCATGGTGTTTCAATGATTTTATTACATGCCAGCATGCCACATTAGAATCATAGGTGTTGCAAAAAGTAAGAGCACCATGCACTTTTATAAGATGAATCTGAACTCTAAATTGAACAAAAGTGATAAAAAATTTAAGAGTGTTATTGTTATTAAGATTAACGGAGATATTGAAATGCTGCATTTCCTCTAAGATTTATCTTTCCCAGATGAATCTTGCCGCCCCTACACCCCCAACCAACCGTTCCAGCACCCGTGGGATGAATGCCAACTCTGCGTCTGCACTGAGAGCCATTCTCTAGGCCACATTACTGTCGAAGTTAATTGTTTCACCAAGGCGTCTTGCTGTGAGTCATTTTAAAACTTATTTCAACATTTCATGAGTATTGTCATGCTGGAATCGCAGATGCAAAATAATATTTCATATTCGTTCTCAGGCATCGAACCATCACCGCTACCACAGCCGCGTAAGTGCATTTATAATTTACTACATTTATAACCAGAAACATTCGATTGCCATGAAATACGAGTGGGTAAATAAAGTTTTACAAAATAATATTGCAAAGGAAAAATGTTGTGTACGAAATATAAACTTTACTTGGTGCTTGAAAATATTGAAAACTTGCAAATTGAAATTTATGAAGCATTAATTCTCAAACTCAATATTTAAATTTTTCGCTTGAAAATTCGGTCAAATTTTCACACCGTCGCGTCGGGGCTCTCCAGCGCACCTGCTATTCGACCACTCGGTTGCCCTTACAATAAACAGACTCGGTGAAACTCACAACGACATCGTCGTGAAAAATAAAAATGTTTATTGAAGTCCCAGTAACACCTGAGCGTTAAAACCTCGAAGCCAATAAAGTAAAAATTTACGACGATACGAGTACATGTACTTTAAAATTGACACGTATAAAAAGCTCTCGGCTTCGGAAACCTAAAAAGAAGAAAATCGTTTCGTCCAATTTTGTGTGCACCAAAGGCTAACGCAATATCCCTTATAGGAGATAATGGTCAATCAACGTTACAATCAAACGAGCAAACTGGCGCACCAATGATTGACTGACCGCGGGCTTAAGTGTATTGCTTTCTCGATGTCCGTTTATCGAATTCGTTCACCCCTGTGATAGCGCTGCTGCAAAGGGTCCGGTTGTAATATCATACTTTGTCCTTTATTCGTTTTCATTGCTGTGGTCGTTCTGTCGTCTCTCCCTTAACGACTTATACGAATTGACAATACTTTTAATAGTAGCAATTTTAAGTTACCAGCATATTATAATTATGCATTTACTATATAATTGTTTCTTTTGCAGAACCGTTGCCATATTATCCAAATGGTACGTAATTTTACTTTAAAAAATGTGCAGCACATGAAATTAGAGTCATTATATAATTGTAAGTTTTAAATGTTGGATCGTATTACTCAGGTGGTGGATCAAGCAGCGCCGAGGCCCATGCACACGCCAACGCTCAAAGCGGCGGTGGATACGTTCCTCTTAACCCTGGAAGTCAACAGCCAGTCTACCAGCCTGGAGGAGCCCAGTCTTCGGCAGCCGCCAACGCTCATGCTTTAGCAAATCTAAATCAAGGCAATGCCATCGCAGAAGCAGACGCAAGCGCTTTAGCAAACTACGGACATAACTCACCAAGCTTGCCAGGATTATATCCAAGTGCGCCAGGAAACGCTTACTACCCAGGTTTATTACCTGCACAAGGAGGAAGCGCTCATGCGGAAGCCGATGCTAGTGCATCTTCTAATGCTGGTTTGAGTACTTATCAACCACATTATCCGACCCCCAGCCCTATTATCAATTACCAACCAACTTATAAACCTGGTGGTGGAGGATACTATCCAAGCTACCCCACCGTTCTTCCGCTTCAACAAAGTACAACACAAGCGATAGCAGAAGCTGAAGCAAGTGCCTTAGCGAATACAGGATACAGTCCTTATCAACCAGGAGGATATCAACCAGGAGGGTATCAACCAGGAGGTTATCAACCAGGAGGATATCAACCAGGACAAACAGGTCTTCTTACTAATCAAGGAAGTGCACAAGCTCAAGCTCAAGCTCAAGCTCAAGCGCAAGCTGAATCGAGTGCTTTAACAAATGCAGGACACAATAATTATCAGCCAACAGGTTACGGCGTGACACCAAACCAATACCAGCCGGGATATCAATACCCACCAAATCAGGGATCTTCATCTTCAGCTGAAGCTTCAGCTCACGCTAATGGGCAAGGAAGCGCATCAGCTTCAGCCGATGCTTCGGCCAACGCTGGACAGTACAGCCCTATCGGCGGCCAGGCAGAAGCAAATGCCCAAGCCACATCTCTAGCAGGCGCCTTCCCCAGCCTTGGAGGTGGTAGTTCTCAAGCCCAAGCTAAAGCTACATCTCAGGCAAATGGCAATAGTAAGTCTCGATTTAAGAACGTTCAATATTAAAATCAAACCTTATGCTTACAAATTAATGTAGAAAACTATATCACATCTATGACTTGAAGAAGAGCTCGATAGCGCAGCGGGTTGCGCACTCAGGTAGCGGTAGGTATAAGTTAAGCAGATTTCGCAACGCCGGGTCTTCGAATGGGTGACCGGATAAATTTAATTGACCTTAAGCTTTCTTCTGTGCTTCAGAAATCGTTGGTCTCGGTTATTCAAGAGATGGCTATCGATAAAACGTACTAACCCACATTGTTTTCACCCAGCACCAATTTTAAAAAATCGTGAACCGTTTCATATTCATTGTAATGCATTTTACATTTAGTTTCTCTCTTCAGATGCCCATGCATCAGCGTCGTCATCGGCATTAGCATCCTCAATAAAATCTGGTAAGTTGAAAGTAACTTAAATATTCTATAATTACTCTTCTCTAAAACACTAACTACCAAAATGATAAGTGATAATTTTTTTTTAGCCAAAGTTTCGAATAATTTTTATAAAAGCCGTATCCTCTTGAACCCTGGTGGGCTTGGACAACTTTTGGGACATAAATTAAAAATATATTACAAGAGCAGATGCCATACGGGTCTCATGCAAATTCTATTTAATCAAACTTTCTTTGAATGACGTCGTAGCTTAGAACTTATTGAATTTTGCTTGTAAACAAACACCTTCTGAATTTAGTCGAATTTAAATATTTTTGTGTTTTTAAAGATATAACGATTACTAAGTTTGATAAATATATGACATCATTTTTATTAGCCCATATTTCGTACACCAAGGGGGTTTAATTGATCATAAACTTTCAAAATTATATTTCTTCTCTCGTACACTCACTAGCATAGTTTTGTAAACACTTGACTTTTTCAAACCTCGACTTTAACTATGTTTATCATTAACCATTTCAAAAATTGTTCTTAATTCTTCTTAATTCATACAGTATTTATCAGTACCAGAAAGACTACACAAGTTCAAGTCTTGAAATCGTTTTTGGTACATCATCTTTACAAGGAAGCTTTAAAATAGCCTTTCGAGTGTTTAGGGCCGGGGCAGTGCCAGTATGAGGGCGATAAGTACCACGAGGCGTGCCAGGCTTGCTTCTGCCACCGAGACGCTGGTGGCGATCTCTATTCTGTCTGCTTTGGGCCTCCCTGCCAGTAAGGAGCTACTCTTTCTTCTCTTTTCTTTTCTGTCTTCTAATACTATATTTCTACAAGGCAAAATTGACACCTATTTTCAAAACTGTTTTAACATCTTACTTAAATAAACTATTTTATAAAATTAACGCTTTTAAGACCACTAAGAATCTTTTTCTAAAACTAAATCGTTAACATACAGTTACAATATCTAAAAGTTATTTTTTATTTTTATATTTTAAAAATTCTATTACCATTTTTAATAAGGACCCTTTTAAAAAAAGTGTTCAAAACTTAAGGGTATCTCACCCACTCAATGCGCTTGATAGAATTGAAATAAAATGAAAATGAAATGAAATTATTTATTTCGGATTTATAATTATTCCGTACCCAGAGTGTGTACTTGAAAGAAAGCTGTTAAACATCGTCTAACATCCCGACAAAAAGTTTGAGCTCAAATAACATAGCTCTAGTAACCTTTAATTATATTTTGCAACAATATAGCATGAAGTTTATGTCCTAAACTTTATAAAACCTTTTATATGTAATTTGAAAAATTTGAAAAAAGACAGTGTTGAAAAACAATCCACGAGCGAGATTCGAACCCGCACCCTATGACATGCCGGGTCAGGTGCACTGCCAAATACGCTATCGTGGCTCAATCCAACTCGACGAAATTAATCAACTCCATCTACTTTTACTTTATAAGCCAAAGGAGCCCTAGGCAATGTCGACAATACTACATCATCAACATCAACTTTTATATGTAATTCCTATTAAGTGTCGAAATTAAATTTTATACTTACAGGTAATATAGATGATGAAGATGATTTCGAGGATTTAGACAAGTAGCCGATTGATAAGAAGATATTGGCGACGACGACACGGCGAGAAACATGATCCGATTTTATACAGTATCTGAGTGTCAAGCAAGCGGTGCTTCAAATTATTTGTGTAATAAAGAAGCACTATTAAATGGCTGTATTATTAAGATTTTCCTAAAACTAACATGCTTAAATAAGCTCGGCGTACATCGGCTATAAGACAATTGGGTGTGTAAACGGAGTTGTAATAATAGTACTAGACTCTGCAATATGTCTTGAGCACGTAAATATAATAATTATTGTCTATTTTATTTGCCTTATATCCCTGTTGAGTAAGACTGTGCATAGTCTTCACGTAGCCACCTCAGTCGCAGTAGCTGGAAAGTCTAGGTTAAGTTATCCGTACAAGGTTAAAGGGAAAGACCTCACCTTTTGAAGATGAAATTGTAATTTTGCATTCACAATACTAATTTATGTCGATAGTGAAGTGTGGAAAGACGTCAAACCGCCAAACCTCGGAAAAGTGGAACAACCTGGAAAACTATTCGAAACCACACAGCACAATTTCGGATGAAAAGACTTAAATATGGATATGAACTCCACACCGGTGCCGGCGACGATGGTAAGGTGTGTGATGATGAATAGTTTTATCAATATCATAATTTTTATTTTGGCAAAAAACTTCCCGAACTCCTTGAAAAAGCGCAAAATGATTTAAATATATATAATAACTGGTGCAATAGTAATCTCTTAACAATTAATACTAAAAAAACTTCCTACATGATTTTCTCGGCTAAAAATAAAAAGATCCCGCTAACTATTAATAATGAAATCATTAAACAGTCTCATCGGGAATGTTACTTGGGACTACAGTTAGATGATAAACTTACTTGGAAATGCCGCATTGACAAGGTTAGATCAAAACTCACATCTTTGAATGGTGTATTGCGTAAAGTGATTGACTGTATCCCAAGTAAGGTTCGAATGACTATATACAACTCACAAAAACACAAATGTTAAACCTGCACCCTTCTGACATACCGGGTCAGGAGCTCTTCCAATTGAGCTATCGTGGTTCTAACCAGCCCGCCGAAATTATTCAACACTTTTTACTTTAAAAGCCAAAGGCGCCCATTCAATGTCAACAACTTTTGTGTTTTTGTAATTTGTTCGCAACAAAATTTGCGTTAAAAATTATTTGAACATTTTATATACTCTTTAGTAAAATCTCATATAGATTACCTTATTGAGGTGTGGGGATGTGCGGCTCAATCTAATTATAAAAATTTACAAATTTCACAAAATAAAATTATCAAAACTCTATTTAAATATAATCGTTTAGTGGACACAAAATTACTATACGTAAAAACTAAACTACTTAACCTTAAACAAACCTACACAGACACAACATGTATTCTGATTAGAAAGATACTAACAAACAAAATACACACAGAACTATCTTTTTCAAAAAGCACTTTTAAACATCAATTAAGAAACGCAAATAAAATTAGTTTAATAACTCCAAGAATTAACCACGGCAAATATAACATAATGTTTGAAGGAGCACAATAATCTACCAAACGACATTAAGGAGTGCGACTCATTTGGCCTTTTTAAATCAAAATTGAAAAAGTACATCTACGAAAAAGTATCTTAATGTTATGTAAATACAGTGTGATGTACTGGACAATATTATAATTACTTAAGTATGTTTGAAATTTCAAACATTTCATGTTATTTAAGCTCATTATAAGTGAACTTTGTTCTTTATGAGTAATAAAGTTTCTTTAAACCGATATCAAAGGAAATGTATTAGAGTTAAAAAAAAAATTAAATAACGAGTTGGTTTCAAGTCCTCTTTCCCAATAAAAGTAAGAAAGGCAGCTCCGAGACCAAAGTTAGTGAAAATATATAAAAACAAACATCACACACTTTTGTAATGCAATAAGCAATAAAAAATATAGCGCTCCGCGTTATTATGATGTTGTATTCGTTTTCGCAAGGAAACTATAAAATGTGACTTTATTGGAAATAGAGAGAAGTGAATTATGACAGTTTGGTGTATCATTCTGTTTGCGACCAATGGTAAGGAGAGATGAAAATTGTTTGTTATATTTTTCCTATTTGCCAAGAGCTCACTTGGAATTGTGACATCAAATACACTACTACGAGCGTATATAGACGATATACTCGTAGTAGAACGACTACACAAACTTCTTTATTATAATAATACTCTTATTAAGAGTTCTAAGGTCTCACTGCTGCTCATGGATAACAGCACATGAGTCACTGCTATCTTAACTTAACATTATTATAACTAAACAATAAAATATATCTACGAGTAAAAAAGGAAGTCGTTTTTGGTAAACAGCATATTATTAAATTGCCACAAAGTCAATCACAAAATCAGTAATGAAAATCCCCCCTGCGTAAAAAATAATAAGTAACTAAATAGCATACACTACTAACAATAGCAATTTTTGTTATTGTTATTTGTACCCCTTTGCAATCGGACAGGGTTTTTTTTACAAATTGTATATTTATATATATATATATATATATTAAAGAAAAGAAAAGCTGAAAAACATTTTGAGATATCGTTATAAGTTACTTACATAATTTGGAGTTGTGTCATATTGTATAAAATTATATACATACGGCAGTCGGTGATTTATTCATAGTAGTATGAATAAATCAGCGACTGCCTAAAAGTAACAAAGTTACACCCCAAGTTTGTCAGATCGGAAGTTTTAATGAGAACGATCACAAAAAGACACACTTAATCGCTTCTCTTTGATTGGGAACCGATAGAATAGAATCCTGCATCGTTTATGTTCTATCCCGGTATTACCGCGGGAATTTCATTAAGGACCCATTTGATTTCACATTTATCATCAGAATCTTGAAGCCTACCTTATTTTGTAATGAGGAAATCTCAACTCAGAAGAAAAGGAACAAAACATTTCAGGTAACGTTTATTTTTCACAAAAATTAAGATCGCGTAATTTAAAGATTTAGTCAACATGTATGAAAATAGAAACTACTTCAGGATGATGAGGATGACGGCTACTGTGTGCAATCATGCTTCACTAGCTGTATTCGCATCCGATCTGAACTCTACTAGAGTTCTAGTACGAGTTTTGTTTCCCATTCAAAATCAAGTATTTGTATGGCATTAAAAGTGTTTGCGGCTTCAGAGAAAGAAGTGTGTCATTTTAATTCTCGTTTTTAAGTGTGTTTTTTTAGAGAATTTGCTTATTTCCTTAGGCGGTATTTTAAGCGTTACCGGATTTTTTGAGGGACTGCGAAGAAACTTAAACTCAAGCCGTGTGTAACAAATAACTGCCAGAGGTTTTCTAGAGGGAATAGCATTTAGCGCTACTGTCCCTACTAGATTAACATTAGGTAGGTACTGAGAAGTGAGTGGGCTTACAACTCCGCCACCAAAGAAGACATTTGGTAGTCGACTTTAGAGTTGACGACCCGAGCAGTGGAAACTGCGAGTTGTACTCTTAGTGCAACGAGAAGTGAGCGAGCTCACAGCTCCGGTAACCTGTCTGGATATTAGGTAGTGGACAATACGTGTCCACGTGACAACTCGTTCGAGACACTAGTCTAAAAGTACCGGATGAAGAATGCGCTTCGGCGCGTCCTGATCTGGCGTTATGACCTGACACAGGTCTCTTGTGCTTGCGCAAGGTTATCTCCTTTGTTCTCCGAGGGGTTCGGATCGGATTGGGACGTGTTTGTGTAAGTGTCGTCATTTGCCCAGTTTACAGTTTCGATGGTGCCACCACTTTCAGCCTGAAGTACGTACACGATTTGGAGGAAGTGGCTGCCTTCGGGGACGCCCACCACAGGGGCGATAAGTGGGAAGACTGGTCAACATCCAATTCCAGCGAAGAAGACAGCGAATTCAGGACAGATGATGTGTCTTCTAGCAGGTGAAAATATCAATAGGGATATTGACAATAACAATAATAAATTTTTGAACTTAAAACTTATAAATGTAATCACGTAACAGCTCCTTACAAATTTTATTTGGCCTAAGCATGGATTTCTGTGAAAAAAACTTTCGCTAAGGCCGGTCATTGGATGGGTAACCAAACGTTTATCATCTCGAGCTCCTCCGTGCTTCGGAAGGCACGTAAAGCCGATGGTCCCGGCTACATTAGCAGTCGTTAACAACTACCAATCCGCACTGGGACCGCGTGGTGGTTTATTGCCCATTCTCCCTATCCATCCATAGGGAAGGCTCGTGCCCCAGCAGTGAGGACATAAAATGAGCTGATGATGATGATGATGATGATGATGATGAAATTGAAATGATGTAATCTAAAAAGTTATTAATAAACACTCAATTGACGGAACATTTTCATTGTTATACAATTTCCATTGAAAAATATCGTTTTGACAGTTACTACAAAGTTTATCTGTTGACTAACCAGTTAACTATCCATTTATGCATACTTTTATCTATCACTTTTTTTTAGTAGCTATACGACCGGTTAAGATGGCGTGTTAAAGGGGAGGCTTATACCCAGCAGTGGATTTTAATCTTAATGTTGTTTGGAGATTGGCGTATGTATGGTCTTAATTAATAATTTATGCAAATTGTCCTCATATAGCATTCGTTTCAAGTTGTCATATTTTAGACGCTATAATTAGTGGTTCCTGTGTGGCAGTTGCATTATGGTTCTTTTGTTTTTGTTATGGTTTTTCATTTACATATCTCTTTTAAAGGGCAACTCATCTGTTTAAATTATTTACTCAACTGTTTCATACTATATACAACTAAAGGCGTTAATATTTTATTGCAGCTCAGTGTCATCATCGCTTTCTATTTCACCTTCTTCGTCATCAGAGGCGTCTTCAGCCGAAACAAAGGAAAGGAGAAGAGCGTAAGTACACCTGATATATTTAGTTTTAAGTATTACTATATTTAGGACCGGTATTGTTATTGTTAAGTAATTGCTGTTACTAATTCAATATGGACTGCGATCCGAAATAAATTATTTGAATTAATTGAATTGTTGTAACACGTTTCAAACTGTATTCAAAATATCGTGCGTACACTCGTTTTGGATTACCGTCTACCTAATAAGATTAACCAAATATGTTATTGTAGACAATGATTGTAATCTGATTGTGTACCTATAGAAATAACTAAATAAATTTGTCACTGTGAAACAAAAAGGTTGAACCATAAACCCCACATTTTTTTTATCCTTTCTCACCTAATATGGTATATTGATAAGTCCATTATTCTAAGAGATCCCGTTTTATTTGTAGCGATGGGGTAAATATAATTGTACTCAGTTTGGTTGTACCTACAATCCAACTGAAACTGTCGGGCCCATTTCTAGTCCTCCTGGCCAAATACCATCGCCATATCTAAGCCCGCCGCTGTTGCAACAATATGGCATGCCGTCCATTACGTCAAGAGATAAGATAGACAGTTCCTCAATACTTGATGAAATCCTGTGGAGTGCGTTGTCATCTATGTCAAATCGTCTCTTTGGTTTAGGCCTAGAGTTCCCGGGTTCGATTCCCCAGGGGGAAGACTCTGTTTTTGTACTCGTTTTGGTTGATGGTAGGGCTTGTTTATCCACCTGGCTAGCTACCACTATTTTATATAAATATGTTGCCATAACATCAATGGTACAAGCATTGTTGTGTTTCGGCAACTAGAGATAAGATAACTGTGCCTCAGTAGTTGAGGATTGCGAAGTAAAGTGAAGTGCGCTTCTATCTGCCAAGTGGGATAAATCCAAAAAAAAACAACAATTCGAAAAAAGTCAAAGTGATGAAAAATATCCGCTAGCGGGATTCGAAACCCGTACCGCATGACATGCCGGGCCAGGTGTACTGCCAACTATGCAATCGTGGTTCAATCCAACTCGCCGAAATTAATCAACACTCTACTTTTACTTTATAAGCCAAAGGAGCCCTATTCAATGTCGACAACTACGTTGTAACGGTGTATACGGTGACCATACATGGAATAAAGTAAACAGACGCGGAAACCACGGAAGCTCAGCATCCCCCCCCCCCCCGCGCTCCACGCAAAACGTGTGAACTTATGAATTGAGAATTATTATAATTAATAACCATGGGGAAAAGCTATTCCAAGGACGAAGTCGTCATCGCCACATAGAAATAGCGAAGGCTGAACACTCGAATTATATTATCCAGTCTCTGCTGATACTTGCTATCGCCATCTTCTCTGCAGCGTTAATATATTATTTCCTGAAAAAGTGTCGAAAAAGTGCTATCAAAACTCTGAGACGTGAGTTGAATGCCGCCTCGATGGACCATCTCGCCCACCCTAGCGTTTAAAAGGGAAGAGTTGAGTCCAGGGAGATCCCGGTACCTGGCACTAATTTTATGGAACACTCGTTCACATTTCACTCCAATCGGACTTATTATTTTATGCGTGTTTTCTATGCCACCCACTCTCTCGTGATGATACGTTGTAGAGTGTATTTTTTGGATGCCAAAAAGGGAACAGAATTTACGTCATCAATAATGAGCGAAATCTGTAACTTATTAAGATTTTTGAATTTTTTCTGGATTTTTTTCAACGTTTTGTCTTTTTTCAAATTGTAATTTATTCGCAACAATATTTGGGTTAAATTATATGTAAATAATCATAAAAACATAGCAGTTGCGATGGCATGACAAGCGCTAATTGTTCCTAAACTTAAACATAAAAACTTATTTTCTATTCAATAACTAAACAACAGTTTCTTTGCACATTCTCAGGACTGAGACGTTCCGGACCTGCCATCCGTGCCCGCATGATATGCTGAAGAAGCACAACAACCTCGGCATCAAGTGGATCTGCGCCGCCTACCAACGAGCTCGCAGAACCTTTAAGAGCGTTTGCATGATGCGGTACAGGAACTGCCAGGATGGGACAAGTAAGCTATCGCTTGAGTGTTTTTATAGTAATGCAATCCCCTGAAAATTATTATGTTCAGCATTAGTGTCGTACTGATGACAGTGATGACATACGGGACTAAGAGGTGATCGCTCATTATGGGAATCATAAGAAAACTCAAGGTCACCCAAAGAGCAATGGAGCAATGTGCCTTGACGAAATTGTTATTAACTATGAAGTTAAGAATTTCAGGTGTGATATCAAGGATGACCTTGATATCACACCTGAATCCATGTAGTAACCAAGGGATTTAAACAAGGATGACAGTATACCGGGGGGCAGCCCGCAGCCCCAATCACATTCACCTACAATTTTACCATCCCGTTCGAGAACTCCGCATTCTACTTACAAGTGAAGTTGAAACAAATTTGTTTGTCTTCGCGTCGAAGTTTAATCATCGACCCTCCCCCGACCCCATCAAACTTTGGATGAGAGAATAAAACAAATAATTGTTTAGAACCGCGAACAATCGTCGGTTTAAACCGACTAACAATTCAATCAAGTATCTTTAACTTTTTCCCCGAGACTCGAGACAAGTTTTGTTTCCAAAGGGAAATAATGATATAAAGTGGCTTTGCAGTTCCTATCTTTTTATGAATATCTAGTCGTTACTCGATATCGCTTTAAATAACGCTATAAAATAATAAAAACCGTTAGTTTTAATTGACTTAAGTAAGAAAAAGAGCAAACGTGCTTGATGGCAAGTTATCACCGCAGCCATACATAGGTGCGTAGGGTGTATAATTGACTACTGACGCCCTCTTTAAACCAGGACACAACAATGTGGAACAATGCTAATTGGCGGGAGAGACAGCTGTAGTTGTAGTCATACTTTACCTCAAAGACTGCCGAAACACGAAGTTTGCCGAGAGACATTTTTTATTTATTTTATTTATTTATGAACATGCAATCGACAAAATTTTATAAAAATAGTTAGGTAGGTATTACAATAAGAAAATAGAAGCAACGTATATTATGTTACGTGTGAATTAATATAAGTTTACGTTTGCAGTGTTTGTGAAACTCCACGATCATCGGTGCATAGACGACAAGTACCATGGAAAACATTACTTTTATATCTACAAAACATAACCGAGAAATATATTGAAAACACGACCTTTCTTGAAATAAATCTAAGATGAATTAAATATGTAAAATAATAACATTTGTCTCGTTATTGATTCAATGCATACTTGTAGTAGTTGTATAACCACCTAAGAAGAGGTGAATATTGTTTACATATCTTCAGTTTTAAAAGCATACAGTTGGGTATCGAACGTACTTCGCAGAGCAATGGAGGGGAACCCGCGGGGAAGCGGGCGCTGCGGCGAGTGTCCCACAAACAAGCGCAGTTTGTGGGAGCTACCGTGAAGGGCAGCCACGTGCGCGTACTGCGTATTTTAAACGTATTTTTTTAAATTGACGTTCAGTCATTCCTATTGAATATAATGGTGCATACATATTGTTATGTATACGGTTGTAAGTCGACGTCAAAACACAACAAGAATTTAAAATTTCATATATAATTTCCCCGTGACGCAAGGTAAGTTTTTCCTATAATTTCGTAATAACTTGTACTTTGTCTTTGTTGGAATGTATGTAGCAACTTGGATGGTAAAATATATATTGTTGGTGATGTGCAGGGTACTCCAACTACAAGAATAAATGACCGAATTCTTGTGCTCCAACAACAGAATGACTAAATAGTTTTTTTATTTATTTTGCCAACTTCTCAATAATTAATAATGAACATTTTTACAACACATAACTATTAACTAATACGCGCCAATACAGACGAGGTTCTATAAGCATCAATTCTTTAAAGTTTATATTTAAGATTTCTGGGCTTGTTATTTTTCATGTTTTAAGCAGTCCGAATGCGAATTCATTATATTGTTAAAAATTTAAATCTAGAAATATATAAAAATGTGTACATGTCACAATTATAATACGTCAATCCAACATAATTTTACACATAAACCTAAATAATTTGCATTATTTCATGAGTTGATATGAACACAGTGTTTTTACCATTGATTTATCAGATGCAAATCGCCTGAGACGTATTTTTGGCCATAGCTCCGAGGATTTTGGGAGAATTGAGATGGAAATAGTACCTAGGGTTGAGGAATTTATCGAGACACGTGTGAGCGTTTGAATTTGGAAAATCGGCTGGAAACTTTTTTTGGAATTTTGAAAAATGTAAAAAAATCGGGTTTTTTGGGGGGTGTTTGTATATTAAATTGTAAATATTTAAAAAAAACCGACTTAAGAAAAAATTAAGAAAGGGTCCTAGGGTATTAGTTTCGCTACAAAATGGCGAAAAAAATTTGAAAATCGGTTTATAATTGTGACCTGTAGCTGGTCCCTTTAGATTTGGTATTGTAGAAAAACGGGTAATGTAGCTTCTTTGATTATTGACCGATCGATGACGATCGGTCAATAATCAAAGTTACCATGAGGTAATGGTGTTAAAAGATGCGGATGCAGGCGAGAAGTGCATTCAAGTTGGAATTGTGTTATTTAAAATAAAATGTTTTTTTTCGTAAATTGTTGTATTCATTTTCAATGCTCCGATTCTTGCGGGGACTGCGAAATCTGTGAATTTTTTTATAAAACTCAGTCAAAGTCAATTAATAAGAGAATGATGAAGTTTTAAATTGTTTAACTAAATTCTTAATTAATTCACGAATCGATCAAGAACGATCAAGAACTGTGTCCAACGAAGTTTCGCCTTTCCACTATACGAGTATAAGTCATCATGATCATGGATTGACAAGAAGAACGGGCATTCAACCGTACATAAGTACCGCGAATGATTTTATTTAATTTTAAACCCTATAAATAAAACCGACCTCTGCAATGCCAGTGATAAAGGCATAGCACTTGTGCGCTTCCATCATTTATCATCACTTAACATAAGGTGAGATCAAGGCACTGTGCTCACTCGTAAAATATATTTTTTTTTAAAGTATTTTTGGTCACCCATCCTAATACCGGCCTTTGCGAAAGTTGCTTAACCACAGCAATTGCAGTCTGAGTCTGAGTCTGAGGTCCCGAGTATAAGTATTCAGTTCATATTAAAATATTGTTTGTTGCTTTGCATTGTTTAATGCTTATTTAAATGAACTAAGGTAACAAAGAGAACTCCGTATTGTGAGTTTAGTCCACCATGAAATTTTTTTAACAAAAAGACTTTTAGCACAAACTTCTACTACAGTATACTACAGTATACACTACAGTAACTTCCACTACAAATATCAACTTATCAACTTATATGTGGCATGCAACAAATATAAAAAATTAAATAAAAAAATGTATGAAAAATAAAAATGTATATACTTAAATGCAAAATTGAAATATTTCGACAAATAATAAAAACAAAAGATTACAAAAAACATAAAGTGCATTGAAATTTACGAGCTAGTTTCCAGAGAGTAATGTCGCAGATTGATTGGCGCGCCCGCCCCGGCAGCCATGCTGTGCTTGCGTTCCTTGCACATCATCGTTTGGCTTATCGCAGGTACAATGTTACAATCGCAATATCACAAAATAAGGGGACGCACACATAGACCCACCCTCTCACAGACACGGATCTCGAAACAGCTCGGAACAGTCCGAGCGCAGCAACATTTTGAATTTTGAATTTTATATTTCCAGTGGACGTAGCTCTATCTAACATTGCGCAATCAGCTGTCACCGAAGTAGATAATCATCTCCGTTTAAAACTTGAAAACGACAATCGTACGCGCAGCAGCACTAACGTCACGAAAGTGGAGACTCGAAGAAAGGGGAAGAAGAAACTTCACCGGTCTACTTCTTCAACATCGAAAGTTGGCAGAGGTACTGTACCTGTAGGTAGCCAAGTGGAACAAGCGAGTACATCAACATCATATCACTTAGCTCATTTTTATGTCACCAGCTGGGGCACGAGCCTTTGCTATGGATGGATAGGGAGAACGGGCCATAAACCACCACGCAGGCCCAGTGCGGTCCACCACCATAGTGCGGATTGGCGGTTGTATTGGCTGCTAATGCAGCCGGGGCCAACGGCTTACGTGCCTTCCGAAGCACGGAGGAGGTCGATAATTTTACTGTCACTCATCCGATGACCGGCCTTTGCGAAGTGGTAATGCTTGTGACTGTACTGAAAGAACAAGAGTACTCATATCCGTTAGCTAGATACAGACGACATAATAATATGCTGGGCGGTTTTCCTGTCATCCACAACACAGTCAACCCAAGTCGGGGTCCTAGTGTTTAGGTGCCTTAGGTTTTCTCCTCTCGTCAACCGACTCGAAACCCTCAGAGAATAGTAAAGGACGGGACATGCTTGATTTTGGCTATTCTTTCCTAGTAGTGACAATTTACGCTGTTGCAAATTAAAATTACATCCCGCGACCTTACCTGGCCTAAAGTAACGCCTTCAGACACGTTGAGAAACGATCAAAGCCTCAGAGTGGCAACAGCGAGTGAGCGAGACACGTTGTTATAACAAAAGCCACCTTCTATTTACTTTGCCAGCGCTTACCGAGAACCGCGGGGTGGCAAAGCCAACACTGTCGACTGAGCCACACTCCCTTTCATTATCGGTGAACTGCTTCTGGCTTTAACAGTCTTAAAATTGTCAACGTATCCTTTATGTATGTCTACCAAACCCGTAACGAATGTTTCTGATTTTAAAACTAGGTACATTTCCTTTGGTTACGTTATGTAGCCTCTCCATAAATATGCCACGTGCGTTCGTCATTTAATTTGCATGAAAAAAAACAAACAAATTATCTAAGTAGTTTTATAGCTTAATGGTATAACTCCTTTTTTAAATGCATTGATATGAATTGATAGTAAAAATTTTGAATTAATGTCTTGAAAAAAACCCACAATCGTGCAAAAGCGCAACCGTGCACTTATTGTAAGCAACTTTTCGTTTTGACTTATATTATATGAACTATTCGTTTATATAAACGTTTTAGTTATCCGACATGCGTCATATGTATCAGTGACATGATCCAATGCATCATGCATTGGATCACGTCATTTCACTTCACACACAAAGCTTCCTTAATCAAATTTAGAAGCAGTAACAAATTAATTGCAATAAAACCTCGAACATAATATCCTTGTTTTCAGGCAGTGATAGCGATAATGGCGAATCGTTAAGTGGATCCATGTCATCAGAGGAAGATATCAAAAGCAAACGCGAGGATAGTCTCTTATCAACAGTTGAACGACATGGGTGGTAAAAATAAATTTTACTATTTAAAAATATTGTACAACCAACGGCACATATTACTGAGCGGTTTATTACATCTCACAGAGGTAGGTAAAATTACAACTTAACTGTTTGAAACACCACACCGGTTACAACCGATCTGATCCAAACCCCTCGGAGGATCTAGTAGGGAACGACACGCTTGCGTGATGCCATTCCCTCTCGAAAACCACTGACGGAGTTTCGATCACAGGGCTTTAGGAACCCTTAAAGTTTCTCGCCACAAAAAAGTCCTGGAAGCTGCCGTCTGTTTCGTTGTTTGCAAGGCTTTTTTTAAATCCTCCTAGCTACCTTTATTTTTCCTAAATTATGTCGTAGTAACAACAATGTTAGTAGCATTTTTGACTTCGAATCGAATGAGAGAAACTATACTTCTAGGAGGAAATGGCATCGCAAATGCAAAAAGTGCCCAGAGGACATGGTCAAGAAATGGCGGGACCCCACCATTCAATGGATTTGTGGAGCCTACCAGCGGGCCAGGAGGTCCTTCAAGAGTCTCTGCATGATGCACTACAGGAACTGTCAGGACGGCACCAGTGAGTATCAGCATTGCAACACTACTAATTAATTCTTAAGTTAAAGGGCATCGTCATTAGCATCATCATCATCATCAGCCTATACTAGTCCACTGCTGGACATAAGCCTCTCCTTGTGCACGCCACCCAGCACGATCCGCGGCTACTCTCATGCAGCTCTTGCCAGCCACCTTGCGAAGATAGTCGCTCTACCTAGCCTGAGGGCGTCCTACACTACGTTTGCCGATACGCGGTTTCCACTCTTAAACTCGTTTACCCCAACGGATGTCGGTTCTGCGACTAATATGGCCAGCCCACTGCCACTTCAGCTTGCTGATCCGATGAGCTATGTCGATTACTTTCGTTCTCTGTCGGATCACCTCATTCCGAAGTCGATCCTTCACAGAAACTCCGTGCATAGCCCTTTCCATAGCTCGCTGAGCGACTTTAAATTTGTGAACCAGTCCTACCGTGAGTGACCAAGTTTCGGCTCCGTATGTCATGACGGGTAGGATGCACTGATTAAAGACTTTCGTCTTTAGCCTTTGTGGAATAGGCGGTTTGATAGTGCATACAAATTCGTAATTAGACTTGTTGTACTTTATGGATCGGATTCTGAGCTTAAAAGAAGAAGGAGAAAAGAAGATTGCATGAGGTAATGAGAATGTTGCGACGGATGTGTTGAGTAACAGGAATGGATAAAGTAAGAAATGGATATATTAGAGGAAGTTTGAAAGTGGCGCTAGTGACAGAAAAGTTAAGGGAAATCTTTTATCTTGATATGGGCATGTGATGAGAAGGCATGAAACGCATGGTACTAAGAGAGTGATGAGTATAAGTGTTGATGGATGGAGGGGGGAGGGAGACTAAAGAAAAGATGGATGGATTGGTAATGGATGATATGAATGAAAAGGGAGTGACTGTACAGATGACAACTGATAGAGGAACTCTCTTCGGATAAGTAAGACCTGGACAGAAAAAAGAAGAAGAAGCCTACTAACTTACCTTGCAGTGTAGTTACAGCTTACCTTAGACGCGGAACTCGCTACCTACCAATCGCGGTCTACTTCATGACCTACCATACAAGTGTTGGGATGGTACTGCGGATTTAGGCCTCCTAAAGAGTTACATTCTCCGACGCGTTCGAACCGGTTTTAAAGGCGAAACAAGTTGAGGTTGTTCAAGGCTTCTGCTTGGGTTAACTTTGTCGTGTGCTAACCGCTGTGCCATCGAGCCGCCACAAGGTGCCGACGAGATTTTTTTCAAGAAATCTTTTCTTAATCGAGTAGTCTTTACCGCAGTGTTCAATGTCAATTGTCTATTTTTAACTGATCTAATACTTGTAAAAATGTTTAGATCGGATGTTGATGATGTAGCTTTTGTGTTGATGACGTACAATGAATAGCAAGAATAGCCTTAGTCTTAAAAATAAATTTTGTAAATTTTGCATAGGTTGGACAAAGCCACGATAGCATTATTGAAAGTCCACCTAACAGAAATGTGTGTGTGAGTACGATCTCCAATCCCGCTCGTGGAAATTTTTATCAACAATATTTTCATCAAGATCATTTCAGTCCGTAAGCACCCACTGCTAGATATTAGCCTCCCCTTTAACACGTTAACTTAGCTGGTTCCGTGCGAGCCTCATCAACTACCCTCCGGTCACCCTTTTTACAATTTTTTCGCACAAAACTTGCGCAAACACTTATTTTATATTTATAATAATGTTGATGTTGTATCTAGTGTTCGTGAAAATTTACAACTACCGGTGTCAGAACGACACGAAAAACGAGGAGTTTCCGCGCGGCGACCACTTCTTCTACGAGTACAAGGCGAAGCTCAGCGGCGAGTCGGACAAGACGAACGAAGAGACGTCCAGCTCCGACAAGGCGTCCAGCTCCGGCAAGGCGAGCAGCTACGAGTACGAATGATGCTACCTTCACCTGATTACAGCTGTTAGTGTTTACCAAGCTTTTGTTTATTTTCATACCAATATCCGATTGAGGAGGGGGCGCAGTGGTTAACGCGCCCTGTCTATGAATGCTGATGTAGAAACGTTCGCAGAGGCCAGTCATCGTATAAGTGACCAAAAATGTATCATCTCGAGCTCCTCCGTGCTGGGAAAGCACGTAAAGCCTCTAGTCCCGGGCCCCAGCAGAAGGAACATAAAAATGAGCTGGCAATGGTGATGATGGTGGGTAGATGTTCTGAAAACAAGTCCTTCCACCAATCAAATCGAGTAAAACATTAGTTTTGTAAAAGTCTTTATGTAAAAATATCGTTTTTCTTAAATGCGTTTATGTGTACA
This sequence comes from Eudonia mercurella, assembly GCA_963082485.1. Lineage (NCBI taxonomy): Eukaryota > Metazoa > Arthropoda > Insecta > Lepidoptera > Crambidae > Eudonia > Eudonia mercurella. Next base: position 16,604,064 of record OY720042.1, read on the forward strand.
CTTAAGCAAACTATCGCATTGCGTACGACTATTAACTAGATATATTAGAGATCTGAAAACATAATGTTGTATTACGTAATTGTGAAAAGCACGTCAAGTCTAACACCTTGCGCGTTTCACACACAGACGTATAAATCATGCGTTATTATCTCAGCTGTAACATCAATCCACCGGTTGTCGCGTCCATTAATCGCGGAGTTACTGTAATTTGTCATGAGACAGACAGACAGAGATATGACGTTTAATGTGGGGAGCTGGCGACACTGCAGGGGGTTTTAAACACTGCTGAAGGAAATGTAATACAGCTACCAGTAAGCGGTCTATTCAATGCGCGAATACTGTGTGTCGACTTAACTGAAGAATGGCGTAAGTTCGAAATATGTTTTTGAGAGCACACTTGAAATTAAGTCATGGCAGCAGATAGCTAACTGACATATTGTTGTTACTTGTTTGAAACAAATATTTTAAGAATAATTTACATACTTATATAAGTTTATTTCAATCCAGCGGTTTATATAAAAAGAGAATGCTTGAGATTTGATAAAGTATAAGTACTATTACTATTGAAAATCTTTGATTACGGTTTGAAAGACAAACAAATTTGAAAAAAGACAAATTAAAATTAAAAAAAGACAAATCCCGCTTGTGGAGTTTTTTTTTTTTTTTTCCTTTAGTTGATGGCTTCGTGCGGTTAGCACATTTAGCCAGTGTCAAAGTAATTTTTCTTACAAGTTATAAATAAATAAACAATATTTCCATCTTGTATGATGATGATGAATGATAATAGAAATGAGAAGTGAGAAATGATATACCCCCCAACCCCTCGAGTATCTTAGTAAAGATGTGGAGCTTTACTAAGTCCTCGGGCGGACTTCTTGAGAGAATTTGAAAAGTGACGTTGCACTGTTTTGTTTCATTTGCCAACAATCATGCACACTCACGAACACTTAACGGTTAATAATCCACCATTAATTCACATTAATATTCGACATAACACAAATTTTAGAAAATAAAACAAAACCGCAGACATGACTCTTCACTTTCCCGCCAAGAAGTCCGCTTGTGGAGTTATTTCAACACTTTTTCTTTTTTATTTTTTATTTGTTCGAAACAACATTTGCGGAGAATTAAATATAACGATAATCATAGATAAACAAATATCAGCTAATCAGCCGCCGTAATAACTTTTTTAGATTAAAGTTTTCTATCCAAATTAATAACTTGTGACGGCTCTGTTTGTGTCGGGGGCCCTGGAACACAATAATAATATTTTTTATCATAATTAATGGAATTCAGTTAGTGTAGGTGTAAGAACTTGCTACAAACATATGTTTCTTACTAAAGTTTCTAGCCTACAGGCTAACTGGGGTGTCCCAGAGTAGTACAGCGTTGCCGTTTTAGTACTCGAAATTTATTATTATTATTATTATTGTTCTGTTCTAAATAATTTTTATTTGTACCTCATAAACTCCTAACTCATCATACACTTAAATCATCTGAAATCAAATTATTTGTGTTGTAGTTAATATTTAATATATTTAATTAATATTTCTTTTTAACGTCCAATACTATTATTAAGCTTACCTGTAGTAAAACCCGTATTTTTTCACTTATTTCATTCATCCATCATGTAAACTATTTTCAGGGTTCTCGCATTATTTATCTCGTATCAGCACAATAAACTGTCATTAGAATTGATATTCGTGTAACAGAACGAGAGTATTGCACATTGAGTACTGTAGTGGTACTGTATGACATTGTGGAAATTGAAACTTTTAACTGATGTAAATTTGTTAACCTAGATTTTTTATTTTTTGTTTTTTTTTACATGTTGTGGTTGTCTTCTATAAGTATGTTCTGTGTTTATTTGTAATGGAAAGTGTCCTGCTATGATCGGGAATTTTCCAATATTTTTGACGCTGTAAGGGAGAAAAGAGCTGGACACTTGCTGAGTTACTTGCCTGTTCTTCTCAGTACAAGATCTCCCGCCCAAAGTAGACTTACGAACCGATGGCATAGTGACATTCACAAGAGCTACTTGTAGCCTAAACTGAATAAAATGATTTTTAATTTGAATTGAATTGAATTTGCGGAGTCATTGGTTATCTATTTTTTGGCCGTCTTACCACCGTATCTGCGTTGCCTTTTTATTTTGTTTTTGTTTATCTACAATGAAATCACTTCACTACTGCTCCCTCAATCAAAGGTCTACTCTAGCTAGCTAGTTAGTTATTCGTTTTATTTTAAGTATACATGGGAGGGCAGTGGAGTACGACCATACAGCCTAAGAATTGTTTTTTTTTAGTTTCTGTCTTGGTATTATTTTTATTTTTGTTTCTGTATGTTTTGCTAAGTAATAATGTTTTTTAACTGTTTGTATGTTTTGTTTTTATATTGTGCTGTTTATTAATACGAGTATAACTAAGGGGATTATAGGTTTACATTTAGGGAAATTTTATATATTTTGTTTTTTGTGTTATAACTGTTTGTCTCTTAATATAAAAAAATGTAAAAAATAAAAATAGAGGAGCTCGATGGCGCAGTGGTTAAAGCGCCCGGTCTGCGAGTGCTGAGGTTAAGCAACTTTCGCAAAGACCGGTCATCGGATGTGTGACCAAAAATTGATCATCTCGAGCTCCTCTGTGTTTCGAAAGGCACGTAAAGCCGTTGGTCCCGGCTGCATTAGCAGTCGTTAACAACCATCAATCCGCACTGGGCCCTCGTGGTGGTTTATGGCCCGTTCTCCCTATCCATCCATGTGCCCCAGCAGTGGGGACATAAAATGAGCTGATGATGATGATGATGATCCAAATTAAAACTTTAAAAATAAACTTTTATTTTGTTAACAAACCAGGTTTTTAAAATGTTGAGGTGGCTTTCCTGTTAAGTATAAAATACCTGTATCAGAAAAAAATCAATGTGACCTTTTCGCGCGCTTCGATTTTTATAAAGATGGCAAAAAGTAAAAAAGAGTCTGTTGATATGCGAAATAACTGTATAAGTCCATTTAAAATTAACCTATTTCCTAACATCCATCCGAGAACCTTCTGTATTAATATCCACAAAGCTTCGCTCGGATTACACGCATCCCAAAGCAGCGGATTCGGAGTTTTTCTTAGGCTTTTATGCGAACCACAAGCGGGTTAATGTGTATCACAATTATGTTTGGAGAATCATACGCACGTCCCTTTCTTTTGAATGGATTTTTTATTTGCGGGACTTGAAACTCTGATGTCATTAGAATTGCCATTTGGCCATTGCCAATTGGGTTAAAAATAAGTTTTATGAAAAAGTTCTATGAAACTTTGTTATTATGTTTTATTATTCTATCTATTAAAATAATTATTTCTTGGGTAAGGCCTTTGCCCAGCAGTGGAAGTCTTTTGGCAGAGTGGTTGATGATGACGATGATGATAATTCTATCTGTTTAAGTATAACAAAGCCCTAAAAGCTTTCAGAAATATTATTTTAGAAGATTCCGAAATAAATAAAGAATATAATAAAATACAAAAAGGCAACGTTTATACAACTGATATGTAAAAGCAGACATAATGATTAAAAAACACAAAAAGGCATCTATATTGTACAGCTTCATATCTTACATACAAATGAGTGTAACAATTTAAATTCAACACTTCCGCTACATCGGTCTTAAGGACCGGAACAATGGGAGATCACACAACAGGTTCCACCATCAACCCTCAAACGCTGTTGCGTAATACAACAATTTGCATAATGTACCCATCGCGCTTTTGTTATTATCCTAAGCGGGGCAGAGATGCGACAAACGATTCAAACTTTATTTTTCGGTAAAGTATGTTTTGGTTTTAGGTTTATTTAATTTAATGAAACCATAATAACAATGCGATTTTGTACATCGACACACCACAACAAATTCGCAAAAATCAGTAAAATCAAATGTACGGTTAACTGAAATATATCATAATTATTATTAGTATTTGTAACGAATACAAGCCCAGCACTTGCCCCAGCGAGCGTTTGATCCGTTTTAAAATCAAGTCTACTTTTGCCCGATCTTGTCCACCCTCTCCTATGAGATTATTATCTGGTGCGTACATTGTCTTTTACATTCAGTCAGCGTTTCTTGGGCCGTGTGCGAGATCTAGTGCCTCGTACCGTACGCCTACATTAAGACGTCTTAGCTCCATCTCCGTATTGTGAAGATTCGAAAATCTTCACAATACGGATGCGAACATGACCTTGTCAAACTAGCACCAGATTTGTTAAGATTGACATACAGAATGATAGACGCCGCTACTGCCTAGAATATACTCTTTGTCGGCTAACTTACTAAGCCCCGATTTTTCAATACTCAGATAAGTTTTATCCTACGAATAATATTGTCATCACACTAATATTATAAATGCGAAAGTTTGTGTGTATGTGTGTGTGTGTGTGTATTTGTTGCTTCTTCACGCTGCAACGGATGGATGGATTTGGATGAAGTTCGGCATACAGATAGTTTATAACCTGGATTAAATAGGAACACATAGGATACTTTTATCCCGGTATCCTTTTTGGTAATTTTTTATACTTTTTTATTGAAATTTTGACAGACATTTGAAACTGTCAAAGCGGTTCGAAGTCCGCCGGGTCCACTAGTTGTGACATATTTTCTAAAGAGAATCTGTCATTATGTCAATATTATTCAATGAATAAACTTAAACTGGGACTTCTTGGCGGGAAAGTGAAGAGTCATTTCTGCGGTTTTGTTTTATTTTCTAAAATTTGTGTTATGTCGAATATTAATGTGAAATAATGGTGGATTATTAACCGTTAAGATAGATAGATAGATAGATAAAACTCTTTATTGCACACACACACAGATAAGTAATAACACAACAAATTTTTTATAATAGGGTGGGCAAAGGCGGTCTTATCGCTCAAAGCGATCTCTTCTAGACAACCTTTGAGGTATAGGACAACTAAAAGAAAAATGAAAGGCAGTAGTGCACTAGTACAAAGCAAAAATAAAAAAAATAAAAATAAAAATAAAATAAAATTCATTAATTAAATATACACATTAGTATATATATATATATATATATATATATAACTTATTATATAAATACACATATATATTACAATAAATAATACTAATACATAAATATACTACATATACCTATATACGGAAGAGTTGTTGCAAACTAAGACTTAGTCAAGAGATGTGAATGGAGTTTAGTCTTAAAAGTGGCAAGTGACTTGGAGTGACGGATATCCGGTGGGAGGTTATTCCAAAGGCTTGTAGCCTTGACCGTGAAAGAGTTTCTGAAATATTCAGAACGAGTCAAAGGATGTTTCAGCAGGTTGTCAACCCTGGACCTAAGCTCACGATTGTGATCCGTACCAAGAAATTGGAAACGTTCCTTAAGGTAGGGAGGGGTGCGAGGGTCATACAGCACGTTAAATAAGAGCGTTAGAACATGCTCCTCACGTCGCAATCTGATTGGAAGCCATCCAAGTTTGGTCCTGAAATCAGACACATGATCGAACTTGCGCAGGCCATAAATGAACCTTATGCAAAGATTCTGCAGACGCTGCAGTTTGTCCAGAAGATCCCCATTTAGGTCAATGGCTGAAACGTCAGCATAATCCAGAATGGGCAAGAGAAGCGACTGCGCAAGCTCGATCTTAGTCTTCACAGGAAGCAGATTCTTCCACCTCCGCAACGAACCGGCGGCAGCAAACACACGCCTACTAACCTCCGCGATATGAGGAGACCAAGAAAGAGAACAGTCGAAGAGGACACCGAGGTTTTTTACAACACTACTGTAGGGAAGAGGAACAGAATCAAGAAGAAGTGAAGGAACACGGACGTGCTTTAGTCTGGCAATTTGCTTTGACCCGCCAATAATGATCGCCTGCGACTTGTGTGGATTGACCATGAGGCCATGGGTTCGACTCCATTGGTGTATAGTCGCAAGGTTTACATTAAGGCCTGCAATCATGTTGTCGATTTCCTCAATGGGAGCACGAGCAAAGATCTGCAGGTCGTCAGCATACAGATGATACTGGCAAGAGAGGAGAGGAGTAAGGAAGTTGATGAAGATAGAGAAAAGGAGAGGGGATAGGACGCCACCCTGAGGCACGCCAGCAGTGACGTCACGAGAAACTGATAGTTTGTCATCAACTCGGACACACTGCCTACGGTTGACGAGATAGTTGCGGAACCACTCAACCACAACGTCCGATCCAAATACGACCCTAAGCATTGCCAAGAGTACATCAAAATCAACAGTGTTAAAGGCGTTGCTAAAATCTAAAAGAATCAAAGCTGTGAGCTGTTGATTCGACATACCCTCACGCACACCATCAGCCACCTCTGTTAAGGCGGTCACAGTGCTAGATTGGAAAGGACTAAGTAACTGGTTAGTATTGACAAACACACTAAGCTGGTGTAGGACAAGGCGTTCGAGGACTTTGGAGAGAAACGGGAGAATAGAAATAGGTCTAAAATGAGAGGGCAAAGAAGGGTTTGAGGTTTTAGGAATAGGAATAACTACAGCCTGACGCCAGCAACACGGAAAAGTACCGGTGTCAAGCGAAAAGTTGAAAATGTGACATAGAATGGGGATAACACCAGCAATGCAAAGATGAATCATGCGCCGGCCAATTCCGTCAATTCCCTCTGCGTTGGACTTGATAGCCATAATGTTTTTTTCAACTTCACGCTCAAACACCGGCCTAAACGAAAAGGTAGAATGTTGCAAAGAAGGAGTAGAGGAAAGGGATTGCAGAGTGGCTTGTTTAATGTGGTGGGGAATGGAGGAAGGCGATGTGAAATGGCGGTTCAAGGAATCGGGATTAAGATTGTGAGGAATACTCGACTTAGGCTTGCCAAGACCAAGCGAGTTGAGGAAAGACCACACCTTCGCAGGATCACCATTAGCGACTGACGCATGAATGTGACGACGCTGCGCATCCCTGCACATCCTACTACAGCGATTGCGGAGCTCCTTATATCGACAGCGGGTCACATCTGAAGGGTTATTTCGGTATTTAACCTTAGCCACCGTTAAGTGTTCGTGAGTGTGCATGAATGTTGGCAAATGAAACAAAACAGTGCAACGTCACTTTTCAAATTCTCTCAAGAAGTCCGCCCGAGGACTTAGTGAAGCCCCACATCTTTGCTGAGATACTCGAGGGGTTGGGGGGTATATCATTTCTCACTTCTCATTTCTATTATCATTAATCATCATCATACGGAAAAGAAAAATTGTTTATTTATGTATTACTTGTTACAAAAATTACTTGACACTGGCTAAATGTGCTAATTGCACAAAGCCATCAACAAAAAAAAAAAACTTAAACTGACGATTGAAAAATCAGCCATAAGTGTAATTAATATTGAATTATTATTGTATATTAGATAGTATAGCTTAGCAGTGGGACAACATATGCTACCATAAGTAAGTAAGTAAGTATTGTTTTGCCTATGTAGTCTTTTCAGTCTTAATCGTTTTCTGTCGCACTGCCATTGAACAAATAAAATGCCATAGGGATGCCCTATGGCATTACTGAAACATAAAAATTACACGCATCACGCCTTACCAGAACGAGGGTAGCGTCTGCAAAAAAGGAATGAGCCGCTAAAAACTTATTTGCATTCCATTATCTTTGCAACGTATCGCGACAAGCCGCTGTGGACCGGTACAGAAACAATTTTCTAGTTAAAACGCTTTTGGGAATTGAACGTGGCGTTTTTGAACAAAAGTATCTTTAAGTACCGTGTGGTTGTAAATAATAATTGTTTTGGTTAAAAATTAGCTTTTGGTGGTTGGTATTTCAAACTGTTACCAAGAAAGTGTATGTAAATCTGTAAATCAGTCAAGAAAGATAAAGTACAATTTCTAACACGTCCACGTTCAACAGTTCTTCAAGACATGAACTGTTTTTCTCAAAATCCGCTAAAACCTACTCTCGACTCGATTGTTCAATTGTTTCAAGGTTTCGAGCTGTTCCCCGTTTTCTGTTAGTTTTTGACTTACGAATAACAGTTTGAACAAGTTTTGCGGAGCGCAAATGTGTTCACGTCCACATACCTACGTAGCATGCAAAGGGCGAGTTCACGGCACTATATTATAATTAAATAATAGTTTTTTGTATACTACTAACACATGAATCTTTGTTTTTTTTTTAATAAATAAAAAAAATAAAAAAATGGGTCTTTTGGACCAGGCGTTGTTATAGAGAAAGGTTTTAGCCGCCGGTACTATTAACTATGATAAACAGTCCTAATATTAATTATTTTCTTTTGCTAGCTTTACCAACATAAACTCTAACGACATATTATTATAATGATTTTAACACCAAAACGTCTCATTAGCTTTTTATTCCTATATTTACAGGAGTGCTATTACAAAATAGCCTTTATCACCAGCGCATAAGTCTGGAAGTAAATGTTCAACTTCTAAACGGTCTCGTATCCATCTTGCCTCTGATAACTCGTGATGTTTCCTTATGCTATTTATACTTAAGTATTATGTTTCTTTCTGATTATATCTTAACAACATTTTTTTGGTGTCTTCAGGGCTGCAGTTTATTTTGAATGTTGAATATTACTTTTAGCGGCTGAATGTCAAAGCAATTTCGCCCCGGAACCATCCGCATGCACTTGAAAGTAGCTGTCGATTTGATCACAGCAATGCAAGTTGTGATGGAAATACCGTTGACAGCGTGTTTCGCGAATTCCTTGGACTCGCCAGGGTTACTTGGCAGGATCTATAGCAGCTTCAGCATATAAACCGTTACTTGCTGTATCGTTAAGAATGTTAACATAGGTTACGATCAGAACTAATGAGCGTTATGTTTTTAATCATAATTTAATGACCAAAACTTGCAATATAGGTCAAAATAGGCAAAAATAACTACTTGATAGAGACGACTTTCTTAAAAAGACGTCAAAATGTAAAGATTGCTACCTAATGTACTTAATTATTTAACACCAAAACTGATCTTTGATACAAAATTTCAAAAACATAACACCACAACAAAAGAACAGCCTACCGAATCTAATTTAAGAAAAATCATAAACGTCCACCGAAACAAAATTAAAGCGTCCCTTCGGCGTTATTCTCATATCCGTCATCCAAGTTAACACCCCCACATCATAAGGGGGAGGGGGGGTGACAACGGCCACCAATCAGACTCCCCAGTGGCTACAAGGTCCACTCAATTACGCACACGTCGTCATGGAGACGGCTATTTGACGTGTACATAAAAATGTATGTGTGGCCGCAACAGTGGCTTGACGCAGCAGCGTTTCATATTTTGCCTCACACGTTTGTCTTAATTTATATGGATATACCTAATGAAGGGTATCATTTGTAAGAGGATACCACAAAATTTTCAGTTTGAATAGTACACAATCTTGCTAAAAAATCTTGAAAAACGGTTTTATTTTAAGAAAGTTTTACAGTAAGGTGACAAAGTTCAAGACGCTCTTAAAAAGAAGACTATCATCTGATCACATTTCAATATTATACTGTATATAAAAATAGAATAGGTATTTAGAAAGAAGAAAACCTTCTTAGTTACAAGTATAAGACTTTCGCTTGATCATTTGTGAGTCATGGGACTAAAGGCTTTGAGTGGCCGTAATGAGGACTCTTCAAAAGCCGAAGTTTGCACCAAAAACCACAAAGGTGACTTAATTATCAACACGTGTTAGCATATAAACAAAATAATGAAGCAGTTTAATTAAGACAATTGAAGTTATGACAACAAACTTCGAATAACGTCTAACCTCTAGATGTTATAAGAATATTAACAAATCTAATGATTCCCGTATTTCATTTATCATTATGTAAGTTGAAGGAGAAACGTTAAATGGTGACATAAAAACACAACCTTGGATTGGATCGCATAAGTTTATTACGTAGGTTCTGTCTCAATTATTATTAGAGGCAGTGATGCTGGCGCAGAATTCGAACGTGTAATAAATCGACGCCATCGCGGGAGCTCTCCTGAATACTCCTGATGGCTACACCACCCCGATTTTGATTACACGTTGCAATATCAAGGCTTTCTGAGCAAAGAGCCTGAACTCAGACGCGTTTCTTATCGCTTGAATGCAAACCGGACAAGTTAAGTTGGTCGCGTAAAATATTACTACACGCCATGATAAATGTGTGTGCCAGAATTTGTTCGTATAACGTTTTGTAATTTAAACTGTTAGTTTGCATGCAAAATGCTATATTAGATTACTTGAAATAAGCGCTTCGAACCAGTTGTTTTACAATGAAAGTAAACAGTGGAACAAATCGGTCAAGTGTAAAAGACGCTGTATTTTTTCTCAAAAGTAGAAGTTAATAGGAAATGTTTTTTAACAAGATTGTTGATTGTGTATTCGGTTTCATACTCATAATGTTGCAAATAAAGTACTTACTATTTATAGAAACACGAAACGTAGTCGCCTGTAAAAGTAATCTTACCTGAAACAAAAGAAACAAAAACATTAGCATACTCTACAAGCTTAGTTTTTTCTCAAACACATACACGTTTGACAGAGACCAATAAAGCAATTGGACTATTAATAAGACTAGTGATCGCCCAGTGGTCGAAATTAGACCGTAATTTTATTAAGGCTGCACTGATTGTATCCTAAGCAATGAAAAATTAAAAAGATAGAATGTGAGTTTGGATTGGCATTGACAGATTTCGGCAGCTCCTCTTCCATTTTTTTAATTTTTGAAAAGAGAATATATGCGTGTGTGTCAAATACATGGTAGTGTGTGTAATGTTTGTTTTATTGATTTAATGTATTTTAATGCATAATTTAAAAAAAATATTAACATTCTACAATCCTTCTCTATATAAACTATAAGTGTTCGAAATTTCATACTCCTCCGTTCGCGCAATTTTCGTAAAAAGGGGTACAAAGTTTTTGCTTCACGTATTAATATATAGATTAGCCAATCCAACACCTGTAGTACACTGAATATGAAAAATGCACAAAGCTAAAGCGGCAGAAATCAGCCCATGTTGGTAGGACAAGTGACAAAAAGTAGTAACTCAATGGCTACCTACCTTCATTGGCCATTGACAAAAACATAGACCATGTAATGATGCCATAAAGGGTAGTAGATAAAAAATGATTTTTTTTAAAACAATTTTTTTACTTTGACTTTGATGATTTGGTTATAATTCGGCAAGCAATAGAGACCTTTGAAGGTATTCAAATGGGAGGCAATTGCCCAGCAATGTATTATAAAATTGTAACTGTAACAGTTCAGAAACTCTCCGCATTATTTTTGGCTAAAAGACAACCTTAAAACAATTCTTGACTTACAAAAATAGGTGTACAACCTTTGTACAAATGTTAACAAGAAGCAAAGCGTTGCGGCAACGCTGCTGTGTGATGTATAACACCATTACATTAATGGCGGTCTCTTTTATTGTCCCACAGATTCGTCCATTGTAATTTTTTGCGACCAACCCTCCGTCTTAGCTCCGCCGCGTTAAATGAGCATGACACTTGGCGAGCACTTGCTCCAGCATTATACGTTTTTTTTGCGTTTCGCACAATTATCCCGTAATGGGATTATGGTGGGGTAAATAGAAATATGAGTGGTGTTTAATTTGTCGCTTGCGTAAATAACTTGGTAAAAGAGCTTTTAAGACGGAATGGCGAGTCTTTGAAGATTTTGAAGAATTGTCCTAAAAGTGGACGCAAATGCAAATGGTTTAGCGTGAAGTGTTGTTGAAAACCTTGAGAGTTGTATTTTGGAACGCATTGGTAACCTACCCGCTTACTAGGATCAGGGCCACAGTATGGCATTTATTGGACTAATCTTTTAATCCACTGCTCTATCTGCTGTAGTCGTCAGGACATCAAAAAACTTTATGAAAAAACATCGTGCATGTTAGAAATCAACAGAGTATTCTTATCTTTTGCACCTCTACATTCTACTCCTATAATAAAGGGGTAAGGAGGTAATTAACGCTGGGTTCATGAACTAAAACTAATTAATCATCCAAAAGACCAACTAATATCGGTTAGCACTTTCACCGTGCATTAGAATTCAACCACTAATTGTCAACATCGTCACCAGCTCATTTTATGGCACCACTGAAAGAGCAAAAGCCTTGCCTATGGATGGGAACACCACAAAAAGAACGGGCCATCTGCCTCCAAGCGGGCCCAGTGCAGATTGGTGGTTGTTAACGACTGCTAATGCAGCCGAGACCAACGGCTTTACGCGCCTTCCAAAGCACGGATATTGTAAGCATAAAATATGTAAGGAGTTAAATGTACATAAAAAACAATTTGTAACATAAAAAACGAATACGAGATACAAAGAAAAGGGGGAACTACAACTAGCAACAAAACCCCAAACAGAGGCGTTACAAATCGCTGAACAGCAACGTATACAGTGCGGTTCCGTCGAGCGAACTCTGAAATTCACTTGTGAACCCTGATTCCGGATGTTGGAAGCGCCAAGTTTAATCCGAGCTTCTTGAAGGGCGGTTCAAGGCACAAGCTGCTATCGTGAAAGGCAAGAAATTCAGTTTCATTCAAAGCCATATTTTCGAAATTGGTAGCCAATATATTAATACGCAAAGAAAAAGTTTTGTACCCACATTGTAAGCAGATGTTGTAAGCACAGTTGTAAGCACATTGCGCGCACGGAAGATTGTGCAATTTGGCATAGTTTAGGTTCATATGGAGAAGTAGTGCAGACAAATAAAAAGTATATGTTACATTATATTGTATATTTTTTGTTAATTATTATCAAACTTCGACCACTGGGCGACCACTTGTCCAAATAGTTAGATAAAAATGTTAAGAGGCAGTCACCATTGTCACCATTTAAACATTCTAGTATTTGTATTGACTGCCGCAAGTTTGGCAACATCTTTGAGAGCGAAAAGCCTGAAGTCTTTTTGTTTCGGATTTCTAAGCTTAACAAATCCGCTTCATCTTATGCCTTGGCCGGTCTACCCGGCGGCGGCGCTTGGATGTCTCATAAATATTTTATGGAGCCCGCGACCGCTGCTAGGCGTTTTTGCCCCTTAATAGATGGCCGGCCCGTGACTAACTGACAACTGTGACGCTGAGCCAATTAAATACGCTAACTATTCGATGATTGGAGGTGCTTTGTAACCTTTGTGACGGTACTATGAATTGAAATCGGGTGATGTTGTTGTATCGAAAATGATAGAGTAAGTACAACCAGTTAGATTTACCTTCGGCGAATACTAGACCAACCGTAACAAGTTTATATAGAAAATAGTGAGAGATCTTAAGATAACCCTATAATTATAAATATGATGTAGTTTTTTTTTGATTATTTACATATTATAATTTTACGCAAATATTGTTGTGAAGTGCACTTGACCCGGCATGTCATGGGGTGCGGGTTCGAATCCCGCTCGTGGAATTTTCTCAACGCTTTGTCTTTTTTCAAATTGTAGTTTTTTTCTATTCTACAGCTTGACAAAAAAGTTTCATCAATCAGTTCTACTTGTTCGATAATTAGTTTTTAATGCATATGTCCAAGCAATTTATTATTTTGAAAAATCCAAAGCTTTCTAACTCATACTTGGTTAAATATCAATTGAAAAGGGTATTTATTTTCTCCCTTTAAACATTTCGATAATAAAATTATATTTTTCATACTAACCTTTTTTTTTAATTTTCCTAACATTCTGTTTATGTTAACACTATAAAAAATTAAGGGTAGTGTGTTTGTTTCACTAGCTAAATAAAGCCGTCATTGAAAAGAAAAAAATCAAGATCCTTCAAAGCTACAATGAAACAAAAAGTTAATTCCGCGAAACATAAAAGAAGTCAATTTAAAAAAAAAATTGGGTCATAAAGACACAAAATGAATAATCATTGTTATTACTGAAGCCTAAATAACATAGTCCTAATTAAAGGTGTATAATAATATTAACAACCGTTATTGAATTTTAGAAGTAATTCACCTATTAATTAGTGAGAAAAAAGCGTCAATTTCATAGGTAAGGAGGATATTTCATTTGTATTGTACTAGCGTTAATACCACTTGTCTATGCCTCCAAGACGTCTCGATAGTGTGTCATCTCTACATTAGAGTAGAACTGTGGGAAAAATGTCGAAATCACTCCACTGAGACACGGTTTTGAAATAGCTGAACCGAGATGCAGCTCTCTACATTTGAACATTGAAACAGACTACAAAGTGTATCTAATGTACACCACTATATTGTAATGTATGTTCTTTTGGAACCCTTAACAAAATATGCCAATATTTAACGTGCACACACACTGAATAGGCAAGCGAGTGCGCAATAAATATTTGATGCGATCGCCCAGTTAATAGTTTTCTGATATGAGGCGGTGAACAATCTGAATAAACGCCGCAATAATAAACGCCGCGGACAAACGGCCGGCGAAGCGGATTATAGCGTTATCTATTTACAGTTACGAAATTGATTTAGTAAATCTGACTTTAAAAAACAATTCAATTGTAACAAAGTGTTGTTGCTACTAGATTTTTAATTAGTGTTTACGTTTTTAGTTTTCACAACTGAAAGCCCTTGGCGTAATCATACTTGGTGGTAGGCCGTCGGTGAATGAGTACTTGATATATAGATATTTCTTATATTGCAACAACACAACAATGAACAAATAGTTAAAAATAGTTTCAATTTGGCAGTCTTATCGTAATTGACCGCTAATACACTCTAAGGTCGGAAGTGCAAATCATTTAAACATATTAGAATAATTTATGGGTAACATAATATAAAAAAGTAATGATATATGTAACAAATACAATAAAATATACTTATTATAATAGTCTCTACTTTGTAGCAAACATTGCAGTTTTGCAGCAGGATATGATTAAGCGGATAGGTAGAATTTTTTCACGAGCTCCTTGAAAGTGAATAGATGCTCACGCGGCACGCCTGCCCCCTTACTATGAGCTCTTATAGCAGTATTATTGCAGTTGTGGAAAAGAGACGCATGTATATTCACCGCTACACGCGTCTCGTTTTCACAAATGTAATAATACTACTATAAGAGCTTGTGGTAACCCCCCTGATCGCAACTGGAAGCGAGTTCCAGAGACGGACAGCTGCAACATTAATCTGTACCATACCTACATGACGCAATAAATAATTATGACTATGACAATCATTAAAGGTCGTGCTGCGAGGAAGGCTTAAGTTTTTTATATCGTACAATATAGAAAAGTGAAACGTTCCTTCAGATAGGAAAGATATTCAGGATTAAACAGTATTTGATAAAGAAGGATATGTGTATACCGGTGAAGACGAAAAGCTAAAGCTACTTGAGTTTCAAGTGGAACTCTTAAACCAGGTCATACTTTTGGATGTTTTGAAATAACAGAGCCGACGCCTTGAACACTCGCGAATTATTTAACAACAATAACAGATCAGCATAATTACAGAGAGGCATCTCGCCGGCCCCGCGCGCCCCAGGTGGCCCGGCTCGTATCCCCATTCATATTTTATGGGCCAACCCGCTCCCTTTGCTTCCTTAAATAGGTTACAGGGCCAGGCCGGAGTGTAGGGTTGCGATGCGACGAAAGGACGGTCATCTTGAGGTATGAGTTAATTCATTTTG
Organism: Eudonia mercurella; assembly: GCA_963082485.1. Classification (NCBI taxonomy): domain Eukaryota; kingdom Metazoa; phylum Arthropoda; class Insecta; order Lepidoptera; family Crambidae; genus Eudonia; species Eudonia mercurella. The sequence goes on from OY720042.1 coordinate 16,619,658, forward strand.
GTTTAGCGCTTATCTTTAAGAATAAACCAAAAGCGACGATAAACTATTTACAAGATCTCTGTATAATGTGCATTTTTTTCATATGCTCACAATTATTTCGAACATAGTTTCTAGAGTTTGGTTTGAATAAATGTGGATGTTGTAACTCTCAGCATCCGCATCCCGGCTCTTCCCGTTCGTTATACTGAATTGTAAAATCTACGCGTTAGAATTAAACCGCCTCTGCGGTCTAGTGGTTAAGACCACTGGTCTCAGATCCAGAGGTCCCGGGTCGCTACCCAGCGGGGGTACATCATTGTGTACTCAGTTTGGTTGGTGGTAGGGCTTTGTCCACCTGGCTAGCTACCACCATCTTATCTAAATATGTCGCCATAACATCGTACATAACATGTTTAAAGCATTGTTGTGTTCCGGCAGCTAGAGATAAGATAGTCAGTGCCTCACTAGTTGAGGATCCCGGGGGAAGTGCGCTTCCATCATTGGCCTTATCATCACTTAATATCAGGTGAGGTTAGAGGCCTGTGTGTACGTTTTTACAACAAAGTTCCAAGTAATATCCAAAAACTTGATAATAAATTTAAAAACACCATTAAAGAAAAGCTTTATAAATTTATAAAAAAGCTTATTATAAAGTGTCTGATTACATTGAAGACAAAACAGCATGGGTTTAAAATGCTCCAACCACTCCAACAGGTATTTCTAATTTGAAAATATTTTTAAGTTATTTTAAACTTGTATAACTTGGTAACGGCATATAATTTTGTAAATGTCGTTACTTATATTAAAGCTGTGGAGTTTCTTGCGCCCATTCTTCTCCACAGCTGAAAAATAGACGTCCTGAATGGGTAGTAGGTAAAAAAATGTTTAAACGATTCAAAAGCACTTTGACTTTGTCAAATGAAGGCACAATGCTATCTTATCTCAAGCTGCCAGAACTCTATATGAAACGAATGCTATAAACATTGATGTTATGGCGACTATTTAGACATTTTATATATAGAAAGTAGCATCCAAAGGTACATCAATTCTTAAATACATTAATAAAAGAAAGCTTATACTTTTAGTTCCTACGTACAAAGTATTCATGTTTGCCTATACGCTGCAAAAGTGAGGCTCAAATACCTTTTATTGCAATTTCTTCTTTCCCGACAGCAAATCACTTTATAAGAGAACGAAAAAGCTAGAAATCCGACGAGATCCCCTTGCATTTCAACGCTTCATACATTATGGTAACAGGCCACTATCTTCGACACTTCGCGGGAAATCAGATTTGTCTCTGGCTTATTTACGGATAGATGAGTGTGCGACGGAGGGGAATCTGATAAGGGCTCTATACAGGTTGTTGGGAAAGGCTATAACATCCCGAAAGGGGATGAAATTACCCAACAATAGAAGCAACTTTCGCTATAGGATTAACTTAGAAATATCGAAAAAATGAAATATCTTTAGTAGGACGGGATTACTTTTGCAAGTGTCATATTTCACACGTATACCAATAAGAAGGAAGAATTTAAATAATCTTCAATTGGTGCAATGGAAGTTATAAAAAATTAGGAAGTTGACTGGTGAGTCAATAGAGAAACTTTTTAGCAACTGACAAACGATTTTATATAATCGAAATTGTATGGGATTGGCAAACTATGACGTCACCATTTTGTTCCGTCATTTCAGTGTTTATTAATAACATTTTAGGTTACAGAAATTCATGCTTAAATCGAATAAAAAATAGGTGAATGTTTTAAGGAACTGTTACGTGATTTCATATATACGATTTGAACTAGCCACGATAGCATAGTTGGCAGTGCACCTGACCCGGCATGTCATGAGGTGCGGGTTCGAATCCCGCTCGTGGAATTTTTCAACACTTTGTCTTTTTTCACATTGTAATTTGTTCGCAACAATATTTGCGTAAAATGATATGTAAATAATCATTTATACGTTAATTGTTCTGCAATTCATTATTATTGTTGTCAACACTATTACGTGGTCTGTATACTTGCAAAGTAGTAATGTATAGTAGCTATAAAACAAGAATAATGAATGCAATACATTACTTGAAAAACTAATATACAGTTAAGGAAACAAGCTACACACATTTTGTATATTTTGTGTATCTTTATACAGCGTGGGAAGGAGTATACCGACAAATTGAAACCAAGGATTCCTGGTGGTATTACGAGTAAATTATGTTTTATCAATATGGGTCTAAAACTGCGTAATTAACTTACTTTATTTTTAGAACAAAAATAATAATTATCGACAGTACTTCCTTGTAAACAAAACCTAAGTTCAAAGAGTGAAATAGAAAACGTCAAACCTCACGAAAGACTCCGACAAAATACGATAAACGACGAATGAAGTCAACGTCAGTGTGAGACATTGATTATTAATTATTACTATGTACTTGTGTGAAGGTGTGTGTGATTACGTCAAATAGTTAGGGCGTGTTACCCTTGAGATTTTTTGAACTTGTGAATTACTTAAAAAATTAATATCTCGAAAATTAGGCTTTACTGGCCCATGTTTATATTACTTTTTTTGTCCAAATAGGCATTAGAATCTTTGGTTATAATTTGTCGGTATACTCCTACCCACGCTGTATATAAAAATCTCTTGTGCGTGTAGTAACAGAATGACATTCATAAGAGCTTTTTGTAGCTTAGACTGAATAAATAATTAAAAATTTTGAATTTAGACAAAAATATGTGTCAATGAGTTTGTACATTGGATTCTTCATCTTTATATATAATGTTATTGAACTCCTTCTAAACGACTGGACCGTTTTGGATGAAATTTTCTGTGTGTGTTCAAGTGGATTCGAGAACGGTTTAGATTTACAATTGGACCCGGTAGGTGGCGCTGCTATAGGGGTCCATCATGGGATACGGGTGTTCATAAGCGGACGAATGATTTGTTTGTGTTGTTGCCATGGAAACTGTCAAAGCGGTACGAAGTCCGCCGGTCAGCTAGTTGTATATAAATATTTAAGTAAAATAACTTTTACGGATCTCATCGCGATCTTAGATAATTTTATCCTGATTTTTCAAAACCTTTGCAGTGGTCACAGGGAGAAATCAATGTAAATCAATGTGAAAAATAAACGCAAATAGATCATAGAATATAGATAGAAAAGTTGTTTTATTTAAATGTGAAGTGTTCGCACACTAGTAAATTAATATTTGCGTAATGGCAATCGCGCGTATGAGTAATATTACTTTTTTTCCGTCTTATTTACGCCAGGTTAAATACAATAAAGCGTATCATGAAATCTTAATTAAACTGATAATGGAAAAATTAAATCTGTGCTTCGTCCCATCAAAATACTCGAAAAATGTTTGAGCCTGCTCTGCGTAACAAGGATTTTAGAGTTTCTGCCGCGTGGTCCAAGACGGAAGAAACATATTCTATGTAAAACATTATTTACATATATTTTTTAGTATTATTATATTATTAACAAAAAAAATGCTTTCAGAATTTCTACCCGGAAATAAAAATACAATTCTTATACGCTAGTTTTCTTAGAAATCATTTAACTTTTATAGATACATTTTTACAGTGAATATTGGCTGTTCTTTATGGAAGCATAGTGACGTGGTCAGTGGTCACGCTAAAGTAGTCGCTGCTCCGCCGTCACTCGATACTTGTTCACCTGCACCGATTCCGTGCGCTTTTACGCGGCAGTTATTTTTTAATAAATACTCCCCGCAATCCCCACAAAGGCGGGCGTAATAATTGTCGATATTAAAAAGCGTACGCCGGAAAATGTCGAAATTATTAAAACCTTTGTCTTACCTTGACATCGGGGAAAAGGGAATTTTGTGAAAGGCCACGCGTAAAATGGCGTTTAAAATTTTAATAATATTTCATCGTCAAGGGTATACGCTTTATTTCGTGCAGCCGATACGCTAGACTGCCTCCTGCAGTTTAACTTTAGCTCTTTCCACAGAACATAAAAAACCTGGTTTTATATGTATACCGATATGTTTTATTAGTGTGTGATTCGAAAAACTTCGTATTCTTAATTAAAGATATTAATTGTTCAGTTTACGTTTACAAAAATAAAGCCATTTTATGAATTAAATCAAAATTAACACGTAGAGTCAGCACAATTACTAATTTCCATATTTTTTATAAAATTGAAGTTAAATGAAACATTACCGTTAAAACTGTACACGTATGTAAATAATCTTATTTAATCCTATTATCTAGATATTTTACATTACAATCATTGATAAAAAACACGCGAAATGGCGACTTCTTTAAAAATATTTTTAGTCAATTTTGGACTGCGAAAACACCAAAAAAATATATTCGCCTATCCACGTCATCATCATCATCAGCCTATACTAGTCCACTGCTGGACATAGGCCTTTCCAAGTGCACGCCACTGAGCACGATCCGCGGCTACTCTCATACAGCTCGTACCAGCACCATGCGAAGATCGTCGCTCCACCTAATCTGAGGGCGTCCTACACTACGTTTGCTGATACGCGGTAAAATTAAAGTAGCGTTAGTTTTGTATTTTTATCTGCTGTATTTTAAATAACTACCAATAACTGGAAGCCAACAAACAATACGAACGGCAAACAATACCCATCGGACGTACGCACAGACATTCAGATTTCCCTATGAATGGGGAAGCAACGCCAGGGCAGCGCCATCTGTTATCTGTCAGCTGGTATCTGCGCCGCACAATCCATCAATTTACACGGATTCGCAAATAATAGAGAATTCAAGCTAGACTACGAACTCTGATGGAAAATATCAGAAAGTGTAGGCAACAGACATTCAAAATTGGTGGTTTTTTTAAAGATTTACCAGGTGACTAAGACTTAATAGTATATTCTCGATAATAGTATGTTTTTAAATAATTCAAGGCTCCGTTCTGTCCCCCACCGTGTTCCTTCTGCATATCAATGATATGCTACCACTTGGAAATAACATTGCTATGCAGATGATAGCACGGTGCATGGGGGATATAACGGTCATCCAGCGGCAGGGCGGGTCGAAACCGAAGTGAATCGAGTGAATCTTGTCATTGAGCTCAATCGGGTACTGGACCTCATATCTAATTGGGACTCTAATAATCTAATAATCACGGCAAAAAAATCACCATTTCTTCCCCTTCCAACTCTTCAGGGTACATCTCTAAGCCTGCGGAGTAGTATCAACATGCTTGGTATGACGATTTGCTGCGATCTGAACCAAAAGGACTACATCGAAACTGTAATCAAAACAGCCTCACGAAAACTCGTTATTCTGAACAGAGTGTGGCGATTCTTTACGCCGGACCAGTTGTGCCCTTTGTACAAGACACAGGTACGGTCTTGCGTGGAGTATTGCTCGCACATCTGGGACGGTTCCGCAAAGTAGCTTCTCGATGCCTTCGACAGATTGCAGCGTCGCGCTAAACGCATTATCGGCAATGCAGAAGTCGCAAATACTCTCGAAGCTCTGTAATTGCGTAGAAATGTTGCGTTACTCAGCGTGTTTTACCGCATATACCATGGCGAGTGCTCTGAAGAGCTCTTTGACCTCATCCCACCTTCTCCCTTCCTTCATAGGAGTACACGTGCTGCTCTCCGGAGTCACCGCTTCACTGTCTCAAATATCCCATCGCGCACAAAGAAATTTGGTGACTCGTTTCTTTGCGTTTCTTTGTCGCACCTCCAAAAGTTGGAATAGTCTACCAGCTCACGTTTTTCCTCCTTCCTATGATATGGGGTCCTTCAAAAAAGGCGTGAAGAAGCACCTTGTTGACCGGCAGAGTAAGGTTAACTGATGCTACGTTTGTTTTCACGCTGCACCAGTTATCTTTGCGTCTGGACTCAATTCATTCATTTCAACTTAACATCAGGTAAGATGGAGTCATTTGCCGAGCTATCTATAAAAAAATATTGTTATCCATTGTTTTCAAGTTATTTCCTGTTTCCGGAAAAGTATGTGGTACCTATTTAGAGAATGATTAAAGTTTGAATGCTTTAAAGTATTAAGTTAAACGATCTTATGCTCTATCGTAAGTTATACTTTTCCATATTCACTTCACTAGAAATTTTAACGATGTTTAAGTAAAAACTATAAAACATACAATATCTCGAGTATTTATTGAATATTTCTACAAAATGACAACGAGATGAACCCCTGAATTGGTTTGTGTTCGATTCCAATCTAACACTCGCGTCAGAAAAGATTGTGTCACGCGAGTTGGAACAGTAATTTTAATACGTTATACCACGATTTGTGAACGTGATGGAGTCGCGCGTCGGGCGCACCTGCCCCTCACTATGTCACTCGAACGGGTTCCAATTTTTTTATTGATAAGAATATTTAGGATGCCATAGGTACTTGATGTGCACAAGTGATGTGGAAAATTAAGGGACCATATTATGTGTTTTTACAAATGATATACTTTATGGAGAAGAATGTGTGGCAACGATAAGCCGAGTTTGCATATTGCTTTGGGAAATTCATTTTTTCTATAATGAGATCACGTAAAATCATATTACGTTTTGATTGGCATACAATATGAGCTCTCAAGTAAGTATGAAGTCTCAGGAAACCAATAAAAAATGTATTATATTCACAGTTTCATTGTTCAACATTCTTACAATGTGCTGTAGTATACTATTGTAAAAAAGGCTGTAGTTATTATTATGTTTAAATTATGATATTTGGATATTTATTTATTACAGAAGACATAAATTACTATTTAAATAAGGGTTGTATTTAATCGATCACCAAACTAACCTAGCCTAACCCACCAAAATACTAAGTTAGCACCTAAAAATACAAAGTTAGCACCTAAACTACTATTTAGATACTAACTTAGCATTTTAGGTGCTAGCCTACTATAAATAAATAAATGTTTCCTACACTCACACCAATTATCTAGTCCCAAGAAAAGCTTCCTTAAGAAACTCGTTATATGGTTAACTAGACAACGGATAAACATACTTAATATACTTAAATACATACTTATTATACATAAGAAACACCCAGACCCGAAACAATATAGAAAAACAGGTATTTCTAAATTGATCCGACCGGGGATCGAACCCGGGACCTCAGAGATAGCGACACCATGAAAACCGGTGTGCAAGCCACTCGACCAAGGAGGTCGCAAGGAGGTTTTGTGGATCAATTTATTTTTTCTCTTTAAATAACAAGCATTTCACAACCTACATAAAATAATTATATTAAAACGCCTTACTCTTTAAAATAGCAAAGGCATAGCGCATACACCAACTGTCAATAATCTGATTAAGGCGTAAAAACGAAACTTGACGTCTAGTACTTTTGACTGACAAGTTCTTTGAGTTTTTCAAACATGAGAATAAAATCTGCTAATATTCCCGGAAACAAAACACCATAAAACATTGCTGTAAATGAAAATTATTAACTACATCTACGTCCATAAAAAAATTGGCTATATCCTTTAAATCACGTTGTAGCTCGTTTAAAGAATTTTGATCGTGTGGCAGTTTTTTAAGCCAAGACTACATAGATACATACATACATACACACATAGATACATAGATACATAGATACATAGATACATAGATACATACATACATACATACATACATACATACATACATACATACATACATACATACATACATACATACATACATACATACATACATACATACATACATACATACATACATACATACATACATACATACGTACATACATACATACATATACTCGAAAAACATAACCCTCCTTCACATATGATTTTACGCATTGTTGCGAACAAATTAGCGCACCCCATGACATGCCGGGTCAGGTCATTGTCGGGTCATTATTAGATTATTAGCGTTGACACATCAACGCTTAGTCTTTTTTAAAATAGTTTCTTTACGGTACCCCAACATCAATACTGATGACAAACAAAGCATGCTCTGCCTAAAATAACAACGAAAAATTGTCTTGAACTATCATTCTCACAATCCAAGGAATATCATTTACCATCGGCTCAGCGAGCTCGCTGCGGCCGCCATTTGCATTTATGAATAATGCGCTTTATGTATGCTGATTTTTGGCTATATTAAAAGTAGGGTGGCTTAACGTGAAATATGAAGTCGGCATTAGGAGGCTTATTTGATATTTTGTTTGTTTCTACAGCATTCAGTCAGCCGTTGGCGTTACTGCCTTGCCGACCTACTCTTGATATTATGTGTCAGTGTTAAGGGTAAAAAATACAAGCGCATAATGGCGTATAAGAATTCGAGACAGTCATGACCGGCACCGTAGTAAAAGTAAATAGCCTATATACTGCCTGCAAAAGCCTCCATCATCGAAATCAAGTCATGGGTATTGGCTAATCATCACGCTTTCCAAATGCGGGTTGGTGATGATCACTAACAAACACTTGCTATCCATCGATTAATTCGAAACACACTTGTCACGATCTGGGAAATAATGCCAGGATACCTTCGGTTATCTGACTGAACGCTTTGCCCTCGGCCACCATACTGGTTTGTTATATTCCTAATACTCTTCTAGAATGAGAAGTATGAGGGACATTTTTTTAAACTAAATTAGATTGTACGATGTTAAAACGTCAGTAATACACTAATTTCTAGCGCTTTCAAAGAGCAAACTACTCTCAGTCTCAATGAGAGTTGGTGGAGTCTGGCGACAGGTGCTTGATCGCGCACTTTTGTCTTTGCGAGTGAGTTTGCCGGGTAATGCGCCGCTCCACTTGAAAACGCGCGCCTGCAACACACTGATAGCGAAGCGATGTTTTTGAAATGAAATTAAATTTATTGCAAAACTTACCTATTAGATTTTAAGTGTTAAGTGCGTTTGTGCGTGTGGGTGTTTTATTGACAAGAACCGTTTTTGTTAGTTTAAACTTAACCTTGATAGGTAAATAAGAAACTGACATGACATTGCAGGGGAGCGGAAGATGTGAAAAAAGTGAGAGGTCTTTATCCAGGAGTGGGACCATGTTTATACTTTGTGTTTACAAGTGACGTGGAAAATCAAGAGTTGGTGCTAATATATGTTTTTACACATGACACTATTATCCTTTTTGATATACTTTATTATAACATAGTGAGCTTTTTGTAGCTTAGACTGAATAAATGAAATATGTGTCAATGATTTTGTACATTTTGATTCTTCATCTTTATATATGTCTTCTATATCTTCTGTGCGTGTGTATGTTATTGAACTCCATCTAAACGGCTGGACCGATTTGGATGAAATTTTCTGTGTGTATTCAAGTGGATTCGAGAATGGTTTAGATTTACAATTGGACCCGGTAGGTGGCGCTGCTATAGGAGTCCATCATGAGATACGGGTGTTCTTAAGCGGACGAATGATTTGTTTGTTTTGTTGTCATGGAAACTATCAAAGCGGTACGAAGTCTGCCGGTCAGCTAGTATCCTTATATTTGTTAGAGTTTGCAGAGAGAAGTAAATTATCTTACAGTATAGTTTCGCTAGCAGTGGACGTGTTTAGCGCAGGATCTGCAGATTGCGCCTTACGATGACTTTTTGGTTTCAGCTTGCATTTGAAGTTGAAAACGCTCGCACATCCACACGTGCAAAATAAACGTGTTTTAGTCAGCATTTTGGCGTATTGTCATTCTTTTATAAACAAGTTGTTTTAAATATTTAAAAAATACAGTGAAAAAATTAAATGCCAACCCGACCCAGCCAGGAATCGAACCTGGGTCTTCCGCAATCGTTGTTTTAACTATAGGTAGCTGGATGAATAATGTGACAGTGGATGGAGAATCGTTGATGTGATGTGTGAGGTAGTATTCATCTCACACATCATCTAAGTTAACCATAGTGTCTATTTTTTGCACGGTAAGGGAATACAAATCATACCTGCCATAACAATAAATTATTTATATGTAACACATATTATTATATTTGCATTTCAATAACGACCGAGCAACACATGAAAATTATATAAAATACTCCATTTAATTAGAAAATAACATTTGTAGTATCACTTATAACAATATGCCTGAAAGTAAGCGTAATTATATAAAAACTCATTTCACTTCGACTTTACCTTACACATCACTTAATGCCAACTTCAATTATTATTTAAAACGTTCACTGTCGCTACAAAATTGCCGACATGCACGTTACAACTCCAAGCAATCACAGCACGCATAACAGGCAAAGTTTCACCCAAATTCCATTCATTAAAATAGACAAAGAATCCTCGCATCAGACGCGCTCCCTGAATTCCCGGGGATAAATGACCAGGGTTGAAAAAGTTGCGAAAGGGTTAGTTGCCCCCCTCCCCTAATCCTCCAAGTTGGCCCATTACGCGGCGGATTAAACACGCCTCTTAAATTGCTATACGCACTCCCATGTTTTACATGCCGGATTACCTCGTATAAATAAACAGGACACGGGCAGAACTTCTACTATCGTTTGCTGAACAAACATTCATTTACACAATGGTCAAAGCTAAATAATATAAACTATTATGATAATTTTGTAGAGCATTATTCGTTATTTGTAATTGGGCACCGGGGACGGAACTTTCCGCATAACGTCGATTGTCCTAAAGTCGTTTGTCATACATCAATTGGCGTAATCATCAAATAGCATAACACTAATGTCACATAATTTTTCCTTCGCATAACATCTAAGTGGCATAACTGTCTAAAGGCATATTATTATTAAGCATAATAAATTAAATCCCTAATTTCATTTGGCATATTATAGGTGGTCCTAAAATTTTTGAGCATAATTTAATGTGTCATAATTACTGAAGTCCCTAATTTTGTATGGCATAAATTATTATTATTTAGTCCTAAATCTTATTGATTAAATTGAATTATCACCCAGATTCGAACTAGCTCACCCCGACTCCACGTAGTCTTGTCTGCCTTACGCTAGAGTCTAATTTAAGCTCACGTAGGCGCGGAGGGGCGAGGCGGCCCGCGAGCTGAGAAGCAGGTGGCTTGAAAAGTTCGGCTTGAACGTGGAACTGCCGGAGTCCAGCAGCGCCGGAGCCGTGATAGAAACCATGCATGCTGCATGCCTGCTTGCATGCTGCTAATTTACATGGTTAAGAAAATAAATAAAAAAAAATAACAAATCAACTCTTTATTTATAAAGTAATGTTTAAAAAAATACTAATTCTGTTATTCCTTGTGATTGTTATGCTATGCATTAATTATGCTTTAAACAAATTATGCGTTAAGATATTATTCGTTGTGATCATTATGTTTTTCAAATTTATGCCTTTTAATACTTATGACAAACAATTTTAGTCACCACTATATTAGGACTTTTAAAATTATGCGTCGCAATAATATGCAACGTGATGATTATGGCTATTAAAGTTATGGAACCTGATATTATGACAATAAATGTTTTGCTTAAAATTACGGAGCCCTGATTATAGTATATTTAGTAATAATTTAATACTGACCACCTGCCGAGGAGCTCGATGGCACGCCCGGTCTGCGAGTGCTGAGGTTAAGCAACTTTTGCAAGGGCCGGTCATCGGACCAAACATTTATCATCTCGAGCTCCTCCGTGCTTTGGAAGGCACGTAAAGCCGTTGGTCCCGGCTGCATTAGCAGTCGATAACAACCACCAATCCGCTCCGGGCCGGCGTGGTGGTTTATGGCCCATTCTCCCTTTCCATCCATAGGGAAGGCTCGTGCCCCAGCAGTGGGGACATAAAATAAGCTGATAATGATGATGATGACCACCTGCCTCCCGCTAAATTTCAATGAAAATCAATGTTATTCTTTGGCGATGAAAACGGTGTCGAACACTGGGTTAAAGTGGAACACTGGTGCCATTACTCAAGTCGTTAGTTAGTTAATCATCCGTTCTAATTTGAAACATAAAATAGCTATCCCATACTTTAAAATACACAGATCCAATTAAATATGAATAAAACATCGGAGCATTAATAGCAATGAAAATGTATTAGAATTTATAACAGCAAACGCATTAAAACAAAACAATGAAGTTAATTTTAAAGTAATTGCAAAGCCAAGCCGTCCGCTTTCCACGCAGCCTCGCAAAAGCCTGACGGTATTTTTGTAGCAAAGCTGCAGCGCTGTACATTTTGTTATCATAACTTTATCATCAGGCGCATTCACAATCTAGCTCATTGTTATTCATAACTATGATACAATGAAATGACGAGTCTAGAACATTCTCCTTTTATTGTAGTCGATGAAAATACATAGTAACAAAAAGTAATAAATAAAGCTTGCCTATGTTGTTTTTATTTAAAATCAGATGTCGACGACGTAGTTGTTGTCATTGAAACAGGCTTAACTTCGGCTTACAAAGTAAGTTAAAACTATTGACTACAGTTGCACGGATTACAATAACAGTAACTTAAATGGTAGCCAAAGTGAGCGGTCGCGTCAAATTTCACGCTTGGGATGTTTTTCTAAGTATTTTTCTGATATTTAAGGGGATGCAGCGCGGAGGCAAAACTGCGAGTTTCAAGTTTTTTTTATGATAGCGAGCGAGCGGCGCGTGGCAGTGGTGTGACAACGGCGCACGACTACGAATACGCACGCACACTAATATCTGTACATAGTAGGCTGGTGATTTAATTAGAGCAATGTTTACTTTCGTAAAATCATAGGCGTTTGGGTAAAAAATAATAAAAGTTTTAATATTTTCATATTCATGTTTTTTAATTGAAAAATAAGACAACAGTGACCTGCGGAATATTAATACGTTTCTGAAGAAATAGGTTTTTAGATTTTATTATTTTACGTATTGTTTATGCAGTTACTGGGTATTTGTTTCAAATTCCAAGACAACCATGACCTTGTGAAAGGATCAAGCTAACCTACACTTGTCCTTTTAATGTATAAGACCTATTTAGCGCCTAGCACCAGTGACTGAAAAACACGTAAATTTTCAAATTCCGCGCTGCACCCCCTAATGAGGCGTAAAATTTACATGACCATATTTATTTTAAAAAAATTTAAATATATATAACTCCCAAAGTCAACGTGTATCCATAACTTCAAAGGCGGATATTGAGGATTTTGAAGAGTTTCCGAGTTATCCCACAGTCTTTTTATTTTTAAAACAACATACAAAGTCTGCAGGATCACTCATCTATTATCATTTATAAGTACAAGCATAACGCTTGTGTTCTGGATAGCAAGCACTGTTGGATGATTGAATACCTCATACGTTACAAGCCTAAGTTATAAATCCCCGATCCGATCCGAACCCCTCGGAGAATCTAGCAGGGCACGGAGACACGCAATAGTGTGTGATGCCGATCCCTCTAAAAAACCTCTAGAAAACCTTAAAGTTTCTCGCCGCTCCCAAAAAAGCCCAGTGAAGCTGAAAATGCCGTCTGAGGCGAGTGCCTTGCTGAGTAGCAAACTCTCTCCAAAAAACCTAAGTTATAAAGTATACTAAGTTAAAACTTCGAGAAGTTCCAAAAAATGCACAGACATCTTTATAAGGCTTATAAGAAATTAAAAATGAAATCAAATATGTATAAATTAAGTAAAACATGTTGGTGATTTTACAATTATGTACGAGTATTTAATTAGTTGTCGCCCGCGGCTTCGTTCGCGAAGACTACACTATCCCACAGGAACCTGTTATCGGGATAAAAAAGTATCCTACATCCTAGTCCGGGTTATGTTCTGTCTATGTGCAAAGTTTCATCTAAATCCGCTCAGCCATTTTCACGTGATGCGCGGTCAAATAAACAGACAAACAGATAAACAGACAAAAATGCTTAAAACTGTTGGAACGTGTTGTGTTATCGATTCTAAGTATCCCCAGCCAACTTTTTTTTTAATATCTTCCATGTACAGACTTTCGACTCTCTTTATCTTTATTATATGTAAAGACTATGCAACCGAAATGGTCGCCACTCAGCTCATGCTCATCACGAAATCTGTTGTTAGTAAATGTTCCTTCAATAAATCTAATATATAAAATTCTCGCGTCACAGTTTTCGTTGCCATACTCCTCCGAAACGGCTTGACCGATTTTGATGAAATTTTTTGTGCTTATCCGGTATCTATGAGAATCGGCCAACATCTATTTTTTATCCCCCTAAATGTTAGGGGTAGTCCACCCCTAAATTTTTTTTTAATTTTTTATGGCAAAACAACGTTTGCCGTGTCATCCGGTATCTATGAGAATCGGCCAACATCTATTTTTCATCCCCCTAAATGTTAGGGGTAGTCCACCCCTAAATTTTTTTTTTATTTTTATGGCAATGCGACGTTTGCCGGGTCATCCGGTATCTATGAGAATCGGCCAACATCTATTTTTCATCCCCCTAAATGTTAGGGGTAGTCCACCCCTAAATTTATTTTTTATTTTTTATGGCATAACGACGTTTGCCGGGTCAGCTAGTAATATATAAAAAATAAACGTGCCAAGATAAGACGCTGTTATTCTATAGAACGGTATTAAGGAATATACTCACGAACAAAAACTACTATTTAAATCGAGATTCTACCAAACGATTTCCTGAAGATTTGAATCTAAATACTGTAATTTAGTGGGAAAACCACTTTCGGTGAACTGTTAAGAGTTGCCAAACACTCCGCGCCGAATGGGTTAGAGTAAACAATTATAAAATAAGCTCAAACGCGCATTCAACGTGTCAACACTACGTGCAAATTTGTTTGCTAAATTTCCGGTTTCCAACGCAAATTGAACTGTCAACGTACAGGCGTAAGGTTAGAATCCTGAAAGCGCAAGCTAAACGCCGGGGATATCTTGAAAACCTCTAAACTTGTCGAACTAATACTCTCTTCGTACCTCAAAATGGCTAAAGTTTCTGCTGGAACACATTCGGCGTAATTCGCGGGACGCTTCCTGGGGCAATTTCAACTCTAAACTGTTAAGCATTAGGTTACAAATCGGATATAAAATTAGTTATACAGGTTGATTCAAAATGATAGAGCAACTTTTGAGAAGGTTCAAGTTGCGATGTCGTTTTTTAAGTAATTGATACCTGTTGCTGCGCTCATAGAATCTACTTAGCATATTAGCATTACAAGCTCTAAGAGGAGGATTGATGGGGAAGTATTAGCAATTTAACAATATTAAGGATATATTGAATAAGCAGAATTGTTATAACCAGTCAGTCATCTCATACAAACGGGTGCTATAATTTTAAACCAAAAGGAAAATAATCTTAAATGAACAAGTGATTTCAAACAGTTTTTATCAAAATAAACTGAAAATGTTGTGCTTCATTATTGGTAAATCAATAGATCTTCATCATTGAGTGCCATATTCTTATCTTCCTGAGTTTGTTTGTATGTGTGAGTGTAAGAAAAGTGAACTCGACTTACCTAGTTATCGCCAGTTGAAATCAGTAGATAAATGACACATATAATAATAATAATAAGATTTGGGGCCTGCGAGGCAACCTGCCTTGCGCCTGGCTCCCGCTACCGGTGGTGTAGTGCGGCGCATGCGATGGACTCAACAAATGAATGAGAACTGCATGCGCGCCTACTATGGGGCCACAGAAGGAGGAACTCGTCTGACTATGTACCGTGATCGGATGCTGCCTCTGTTTCAGATGCTTGCACCAACTGTGACTGATAGCGAAGAGCCTCGACCAACACCCTAAGAGGCTCTCGCTTGATGGTTGGATCAAGGGTCAGATTTAGAAAGCAGTACTGCTTGACACGGCACGTATTGTCAGGAGGTTCCTCACTCTGCAGCCCTGACCACCGGTAGCTTGGGCCCTGTCCCGCTGCTGGTGGTAGTATTCTAGGATTAGGTTTTTATAATGTTTTTATATTAAAATATTGTAAAAATCTAGTTTTAAGAAAGAAAATTAATAAAGGAGATAATAAGATCAAGGGTCAGATGCAAAAGGCAGTACTCATTGACACGGCACATATTGTCAGGAGGTTCCTCACTCTGCAGCTCTAACCGCCGATAGCTTAGGTCTATCCCCGCTGCCGGTGGCAACCTAGGTTAAGTTTTTTATAATATTTTATATTGTAAAAATGTTTTTATATATCATATTGTGAAAAAAAATATTGAAATGTATCTATACTAATATTATAAAGAGGAAAGCTTTATATTTTGTATGTATGTATGTTTGCAACAAATAAACTCAAAAACTACTAGACCGATTAAAAAAAATCTTTCACCATTAAAATGCTACAATAGCGCTGCGTAACATAGTCTATATTAAAAAAAAACAAAAAAAGAAATGCAATTCGAAGTCCGTCGGGTCAGCTAGTATTTAATAAAGAGAAAAATAATAATAAAACATTTATTTCAGATAATAAACTCCATACAAAGGTGTTAGTAGGTTCCTTAATATTTTTTTTATTTTTTTTTATTGTGGCACGCCAAAATGGCCTCACCCTGCCTGATGAAAAGCAGCCAGTGAAGCCCAAGAAGTGAAAGCGTTCATCACAGCGCAACCACGCTATGCCGAACGCTCACACTATGGCGGCCTGCATAAATGCTTTTTCACGCCCCGCTTAAACAACCCGGTAGAGAGAGAGGAGGGAAGCGCATTCCACATACGGGCAGTTCGGCAAAGGGACGATTTTCCAAACTTTTTGGTACGTGTCTTGATGGTCAGCACGGTATGAGGGTGGCTTCTCAGCATATTATGTTAATACAGATATATAATTGAACTAAAAATTGTATAAACGAAAAAACTTAATTTAGGAATTTAACTGTGTTTATACCTACTGTGTATTATTTTGTTTTCTTAGGTCTACCTTTCCCCACGTAGCCCGTCACTCCCATGCTCGTATCTTTTATAGTCCCATACCGATTATTTTTCCTCTTTACATGTCCATATACCAAGGCAGTCGCTCAGAAAACATCAAACAAAGTTACAAAATTAGTTACTCTGATAAACGAGTACTATTAAAATAGTTGAACATAAAACTTTTCATAGCGACCGCGACTGTCTCACGATGGCAATTGGCAACAAGTCCAACTTAAAAATGAAGGAGAGGGTGTAAAGAAATAGCCCGAGTCACCTTAGAGCAGTTGCTAAGTAAGCGTGCCATTTGTCAATTTGTCCGGCTCATTTGATACGTCCAGTAGCTGCTTCCCCCCCCCCCCCCCCCCCTTCACCCTCCCATCGCTACTCAACAGGGCTGTCAGGCAGAAACCGAGTGGCTGGAATCTTTCTGTGTGTGTTTATATGTGTATGTGTAAGAAAAATCGAGGTATTTTTAAGACGAATGCCTGTACTTGGTTTGCTTAAGAATAAAGCTGTTTTAAAAGAGATCTTGTAGAATATAATACAATATAGTTTTAATTGAATATTATGAAAAATATTTTGTTCATAATATTTTCGTTAAATAAATGCTCAATTCTTGTAAAATTAT
Organism: Eudonia mercurella; assembly: GCA_963082485.1. Taxonomy (NCBI): domain Eukaryota; kingdom Metazoa; phylum Arthropoda; class Insecta; order Lepidoptera; family Crambidae; genus Eudonia; species Eudonia mercurella. The sequence goes on from OY720042.1 coordinate 16,636,987, forward strand.
ACACTAAAATAAAGTATATTATACGAACCGTTTTTGCACATGATTTAAACGAGGACGAAACGAGGAGGACATTTGTCTTATGTACATAAAAAAAAACAATTGCTACAGTTGAAAAGTTTTGACTTTTAAAGTAAAAAAAATTCACATGTAAATATACATATTAACGTAATTACTAACATAAAATTTTTGGTGCTTTTAAGTTTTCGGTAATTTGATGTAGTGCTTGCGTCACGATCCAAAATTCGACATTTTAGCGATAAATAAAATAGAAACTAAATGAAAACAGTATTTGTACACCAAACGATAGAAAGAATGGGTGGCGCTTGTTACCATGCTTGTTCCACAGTGAGGAGCGCTCTCATTATTTTGGACTGCATCGGCTGCTTACCATCAGGTAGGATGTGATCACTACGACGTGTCAATATAAAAAAAAACGAAAAACATACACGGGACAATACAGGGAGTGGTACAAACGGCGGCCTTACCGCTAAAAAGCAATTTTTTCCAGGCAACCACGTGTTGAGTTGGACGAAAAATAACTAAGAAATGATACGTACACTAGTCTACGATTTTTATTTTTTTTTTATTAGTATTGAAGAATTTGATTATTATCTTCAGGTATAAGGATATTTTATTGTAAGCTTAAGGTAGGTAGCCGAAAGTGGAAACGCACTTCACCCAAAATCCTCAACAACTGAGGCACTGACTGTCTTACCTCTTGATGCCGGAACACAACAATGCTACAAACATTGATGTTATGGCGACATATTTAGATAAGATGGTTGTGGTGCCTTAAAATGAATACATAAATAGATTAATTTGCGACAACCCTACAGACACATACAACATCTTTTAAAAACATTCGCGTCATTCATTTTTTGTCGTGTTTCTCCGTCGCGCCGCGTCGCTTCCCAGCGTCCTTTATATGTGACATTATTTTTTATTTGCCGACGCATTAAAAGGATGAAAGCACGTAGCTCCGTGTTTAAACTATAATTTATCTTAGTGCATTAACTACCGAAGTTTGGTCCACGCTCCGCACAGTTCCGCGCCGCGCCCGAGGAATTAATACAAACTTTGTACGACGGCGACATTTTTAAAAATATGTTCTTGACTTTAAATCTCGGATACATTTTTTTAAAGTTACCTCATGACATATAATACTTAAAATTATAATTTAATAAAAAAATACAGCAAAGTTTATTCGCTGAAACCTATTTTTTTATTGTCTCAGCATAAGTTTGATAATATATTTTCTATTTAATTTTTTATAAAACAGAAGAGATAGCGTGACTATCTGAACGCATAGCTACTGGCTTGCCCAGAAGTGGGACAAAGTCTGATACATAATGTATATGTGTCTATCGGTCTGTCACCAAACGATAAAGGTACGAAAATAGTTTACAGTGTATCAAAATCCAATCACCCTTTTTCTGACTCATACTTTTCTTTATGAGTCGTAATCAATATTAGTGGAGCATTACTGTTAGTTTTAAACTGTGTGTGTAAAATAATGGTAAATAAAATAATTGAATTAAATAATTAAAAGGTGAATATATGAATATGTGAATAAACACGGGCATACAAAATGTTGTAGTGATTTTATAGCGTTAATAGCTAACGCCTATTTATCTTGCTCTTAGTCTTATAGTCCCTCTATTATTTCCTAAATTTAATATTTCAGTGATATAAAAGGTGGATGAGAGTAGGCGCGGTTTGGCTCAGTGACGTGCACTTGGAGAGGCCTGTGCCCAGCAGTGGACATGTGTAGGATGATGATGACGATGGTGATAAAAGCGTTTGCGTTGCGTTGTATACCTACTCATGATGAGTTATTTCCGATACAAAATAGTTCGTAATGACGTTGCAATTACTTGAATAAACAAGTTGACTAGAAGTATAAACTTTAAGACATTAGGCTCTTTCAAAGTAAACGTGTAAAACCTTTTCAACACATTTTTTGATATAATATATTATTTTTAAATTTTACAAGGAGGCAAACGAACAGGCGGGTCACCTGATGGGAATGGCAAAACCGAAATAATCGCAGATGCGTTACCTGCCTTGAGGAAGGAGTTGGATCTTGAGGAGGGGGTAGGAATTGGGAGGGGGGAGGGGTGATAGATTGGCCTCCGGTACTTTCACTCACCAATTACCAATATTACCAACATCATATATCAAATATCATCTAATAATCACCAATATTATATTTTCCTTTATATTATATTTTATGTATTGTAGTTTTTAAAAGAATATAAAAAATAATAAAACACTGTGTTGTGGAAATTTTGCCTTAGGTAGGATTCGAACCTGCAACCTTTACCAAGTTCCACTTGAGTCCACCGATTCTTGCAAATGTTTTTACAACAAATAGAAATAACAATAAAAAAAAACATCTAACTCAAGCCAAATCAACACATCAATCTGATATCTCGTTTGCAACTTTTCAGTCAACCTTAAGAAAATACGTTTCTTTTTCTAAATATAACCCAAAGGTTCCCCTTAAACATGCCCCAGCGTCGAACCTGGGAGGTGGTCGGCAATTATCGCCGGGCGTTTTATCTCTACCCCTCATCTGACGTGGACAGGCATCGATAGCAAATTCTTGGAAATCACACGAAAGAAAACGAAGTATCAGTCGTTTCTTACCAAATACCTATATCTATCTATACTAGTGGTCGCCCAGAGGTCGAAATTCGACCGTAATTTTATTAAGGCTGCACGGATTGTATCCTAAGCAATAAGAAATTAAAAAAGATAGAACGTGAGTTTGGATTGGCATTGACAGATGTCGGCCGCATTAAAGGCAAAAAATACGTGTGTGTCAAATACATGGTAGGGTGTGTAATGTTGTTTTTGTTGATTTAATGTATTTTTTATGCATAATTAAAAAAATATTAACATTCGGATAACCTTCTCTATATAAACTACAAGTATGCGAAATTTCATACTCCTCCGTCCGCGAATTTTCGTAAAAACGAGTACAAAGTTTTTGCTTCACGTATTAATATATAGATAATTTATTCTGTGCTATGATATGGCAAGCGCTATAGTTTTAGAAAACGAATTCTTGGAAATCACACGAAAGAAAACGAAGTATCATACCTTTCTTAGCAAATATACCTATCTATAATAGGTATATCTTCTGTGCAATGCAAACGCTATATTTTTTGAAAAAAATCTTTTTTATTCCCGTTATAAATCCTGAGTCGTGTAAAAGTCTTTGCCTTCCTTTAAGAAAAAGGCTCTGGAACTACTTGCATAGGGTTCGTTGGAATTGTATTTTAGTTATATTTTTATTTTTATTTTAGTTTTAATTTTTTTTTAACTTTTCGTTTGGTGTTTTGTTATTCTTTGTACGATTGGGTTGTTTATTGTTATTTTTTATAAATTCAAATTGTAATTTTACTCTCTTATTTATTATTCAATTATGTATCTATTTGCTTTTTTTTAATGAATGTGGTCTTCGCCTATAATTATAATAACATTAAGCTTTCCTAAACTGAGCCAAAACCATAACTGTATTAGTTGATGTTCATTATGTTGGTGATCAATAAATAAAATAAAATAAAAAATAAAAATTCTTTAAATTGTAGCTTAAAATTTAACTTATTTTAAAAATCTTGTTTGTGTCAGAAGTGTTAATGGCAAATGTTGTGCGTACCTATTATAGGTGTACATATCAGTACTTGTCTTCTGTGTATGTAATCATGTCAATAGTAAATAATAATGTACACTGTTGGTATATCTAACAAAAATATTGTGTTAATTGATGATTATGATGTCAACCTTGCTGATTTTTGCTACGGTGACTCGCTTCTGTGGTTTGAATTATTTAAGCTTAGTTGGCATGCTCTTACATGGCTGGTAATCCCAATTTCTGTAGTATCAGCATGATAATGATATGAATTCGGTCATAATCATGTCTCTCTTATCAACATAAACACTTGTTAAATATCTCTGTGATGTAATGGTTAATTCACCGAGCATGTGACCCAGAGATCCTGGGTCCAGGCACCAAAGATACTTGGTTTGGCTGGTGGTAGGTATTGTTCTTACACCGCCTGACTAGCTACCAATAGTAGCCAATAGTAGCATTTCCCTCATAGTTGGGAAATCTGATCATGATGATGAAGATTTCGAGTAAATGTGCTTCCATCTTAAGCCTTATTGTAATTTGGTAAGTGCACGTCCTAAGATAGTGAAACCCACTAAATCTCCTCCTATAAATAAAGTAAAGTCCTGACTCACTGACTATCTCATCGACGTAGAGCCCAAGCCGATGGACCTAGGAAGCTGTGTCTTTTAGGATAGATAAAAAAATATTTTCCGAAAATTCCTGATCACAGGTTACTAGTACTGTTTTGTTTACTAGTTAGCTAGCTGTAAATAAAACGATATTTACTAATAGATAACGAGAAATAATTCATTGATCCACAAAAAAATAGTAGGCTAGCACCTAAAATGGTAAGTTAGTATCTAAATAGTAGTTTAGGTGCTAACTTTGTATTTTTGTGGGTTAGGTTAGGTTAGTTTGGTGATCGATTAAATACAACCCATAGATAACATTAACTAAAGGCAGTATTATTGAAAACTCTCGCAGAAACTTAGGACAATAAGACTTAAACGCATAGAAACAAATGAATGTTTAGAAAGAAAACACTGTACCAAGTAACGAATTTAAATTTCTGATGACTAAGATCTCGTGTTCATATATTTGTGGAGCCAACTATTTATTTACTCGGCGCTCTAGTGTGCCACATATTATTATGACATACGGACGGAGGCGCGCGCCGCAGTCCCGCCGCGGTAAATATGGCCCAACTTTATTATTCACCCCTTCCCGGCATAATGTTGATCGAATAATGTATCGCCGCGAAGATTCCTATTAGAGATGCCGCCTTCAAAGGAATATTGATAATGTGTATTTTATGTGTGATACCTATTTTATGTGATTTATTAAAACAATAAAAGCGTAATGGGGTTTTAGTAGGGCTGCCTGGAAGATGGATGGTCCGTCTATTGGACATTCCTTTCTGAATTTGCGACTATTTTCTACTCTTTTTTCAATAGGGCAAATAATTACATTTTCTTATTGCTTTCGCTGTGATAGCCATTTTAACACCTGGTAGAATAAGATACATACCTTTATAAATTCTGCAAACGAGTGAGTCCAACTTTTTATCTGTTTTGACTTGTCATCTTTCAATTTCCATATTCTTTAATAAAAAAATAAAAATTACCGAGTTAGAAAGACTTTTTATTTAAATGATGTTTATTACTGCTAGATCTACACTAAGCATGGACTAATACATGAACATGATAGCAAATAAACAAATTCTGAATGGCAGCTGTGTCGTTGTCAGATATTAAATTGTTTACTCGAAAGTCAGGACAAATTAGTATGAAAATATTTAAACGCAAGTAAATTTTGTAAAAAGTGTATCATTTTAAAATGGGCTTTAAATTTAACATCAGAAAAAAAAGAATGCGCCACAAAAAAAGTCTCAATCATTAGACAGATTCATTAAGGAGTGGAGCCATCGGCCGCTTGGCGGGATGATTTGCGAAAGTGCCCAAAGTGCCAAATTACGCACCCCAACGGCGCGCCAACGTGCCAGTCACGGCAGGCAGCACTTTGAATAAGCTTTTTCAGTAAAGAAATTGTTTTGTCTACCGTCCATCAGCTGCTAAGTGAACGTAAGTGAACTATGTCGGCGTGGAGACGACTGGAAACAATTATGTCAGTCCCTTTTAAATGCGCTTCACCTCCGGCCCTTATCGTCACTTAACATCAGATCAGGTGAGGTGAAGGCCGAGTGGTTACCAGTTAGATACAAATGTTTTGTGTACGTCGCCGGCGCCGGCGGTCGCGTAACTCACATAAATAAACAACAGCATATTTTGCTTTCAATATTAATAAAGTTGATTAAAACTAGGCTATGTACTGCCCCACTGTTGGGCAAAGGCCTTCATCAAGTCATTGCTACAATTGATGGGTATTGGCTTCAAACCATGCTTCTCAAAGGTAGGTTGGTGATGAATTAATTCGTAACACATTTGACCCTCCCGATTCGAGTTGCACACTGCTTGAGGAACCTTTTAAGTTTATCGCCGCCCCAAAAATGTCCGGTGACGCTGAAACTTCCCAGTAGCAATCAGCAAACTGAAATATAATCATTTTCCCCGACAAAGGAATTGAACCCAGGTCCTCAAGATACCAAGCAGAGCGCTTTGCCATGCACTACGTTGAATTCTTGATCTCGATCGACTCGGCAAAATTACTATGTTTTTTAAGAATACTTAATAATCATAGCTTTTCATAGCATGACAATTTTTTTTTGACTCTGCGTCTACCATAGCAAAAGTAGCCGAGCATTTGAATGCTGTCTTCACTCACCTACTTCCCATTATACATCATGTTTTTTCACAAAACTTCCAAGTAATGAAAACCAGCAGACCTATATACGAGCAGACAATCAAACAATAGTAGAAAGGTCGGACGGCCCGACGGACGGCTCAGGGAAATCTCGTTACGGGGGCCCTGTCACATAATTTCCGGGGCGAGGGCATTAGAGACCCGTTTTTTTCAGGTCCCGATTGTCGAACATTTTTCCACGACCCTCTGGAATGTAAGTTTTAATGTCCCTTCAGCATTTTTATTGTTTACATAATGTAAGGGAATCGTTTTCGATATGTAATATGTTTTGCTATAATTATTTTATTTCTTTTCTTTTTTTTATTAGCAGTAGTTGGATGACGTTAATAGGCTATAAACACAACGTTAAATAACTGAATTTATCCAGACGTTTTGAACCCTTTGCAAGGTCCGGGGTCACAGGATGGCTGGGATGTTCGTCGTCTCATTTCAATAGTGTTTGCGTTAGCATTAGAAAACAATAAATAGGCTATAACTGTCCCACTGCTGGGCAAAGGTCTCCATCATTGAAATCAAGTCTTCTTTACAATTGATGGTATTGGCTTAAAAAAACAAATAAGTCTTAAAACATGTTTTGGTAATTTTAGACTACAACCATTGAGCTGAGCATTGAGCATACGCATCTCACTACGCCATTTGGTTCGTAAGTCTACAGCAGTAAACCTTATACTGAGACGAACCGGCAAGAAACATAGCAAAGCCTTTTTCTTTCTCATTCTTTTGCAATTTTAAATATTAGAAAATCTCTTCATCTTCATAGAAGAATACTTTCCTACCTACTTTTCCATTTACAAATAATATTGTTTGTGAACCTCCATCTTTGAGAGCTTACAGGTTTGTTATTTTTACGCTTGTACGACAGGGAATCGTCAGGTGGAGATCTGCCTACGATGCCTACCTTCATTGCGTAAAACTTTTTATTACATGTATGCTTTCCGACAATACTTCATTATAAGCGTAACATATCTACAGGATTAATACAATTAAATACCTGAATTTATTATGCTCATTGGACGGTATGCTAATTATATGTACGTTAATTAGTCGTACTGCTAATTAAAGTTTCGCATAGTCAGACGATTTGCTAACTGTGCAGATCGTAAAGCTGAGCATATGGCTTCCTACATGCAGACAAGCCTTCGGGGGGAGAGGGAGCCCCCTTCTGAGGGAAGAACTTGTTTTAAACCAAAGTTAGTTGGTGGTTTACTTCGATTTCGGCATGGCAACATTTTTAAACAGACAGACAGTATTCTCATACTATAAAAAGACACAAACTAGCAATGGATTTATAATAACCGCATCAGTGGTGTAGTGGTATAATCACCGTTTTTTAATCAGAGAGAGATTTATTTTTATTATTTTTTAATTTTGTTTTTACAATGCTTGCATTGGACCGGTTATCCAAAGGTCGTGGGTTCGATTACCACTCCAGCTTCTTGAGGCTGGTTGGTTTTTTCTAGTATTTTTTTTTATATTCTATTATCATTATCTAAGTCTTCTATTCTAAGCGGTACGCATTATTGGAGATGCTGAAGTAACAGCCACTCTAGAGGACCTCCAGCTGCAAAGAGACATTGCTTCTCTCAGTGTCTTCTACCGGAATTACTACGGAGAGTGTTCTGAAGAACTTTTTGATCTAATCCCGCCTTCTCCTTTCCTGTCCCGGACTACACGTGCTGGTCTTAGGAACCACCATCATACTGAACAGACAATCAGTACTCGTACCAAAAAATTTGGCAAGTCATTCTTCTGTAAGACCATTCGGTTTTGGAATTCTTTGCCGGCGCATGTGTTTCCCAGCTCCTATAGTCCCGGGTCTTTTAAGCGGGGCGTGAAACGGCATTTATGCAGGCCGTCATGAATGGGTGCGCTTGTTACCGTGCTTGTTCCACGGTGAGGAGCGCTCTCATTATTTTGGACTGCATCGGCTGCCGATCACTATGACGTGTCAATATAAAAAATAAAAATAAAAAAAAAGTCTGTCATGAAACTATGTTATTTATTGATAAAGGAGCTTCTTCAAACTTTAGGAACTGTATATTTCTTCAGCAGTTAAGGATTCTGAGTGAAAGACTACTTTCAACTACATCTACACTATCAAACGCCAAAATGTATTTACTCCACAGTTAAAAAAATACGTAACTACCACAGGATATATAACACGGGAGGGCCGCGATACAAATAACAAGCGAACTATTAAACTTCACTTTGCCACCATCACGCGAATTCATTCGTACCCCATCCGCTAGTGACAATAATGAATATTTTCCATGCAATTAGTCCCATTTAGCCCACAAACGGCGGCACAGTGGTGCACATTACCCACAAAATGGGGAACAATAACAGTAAAGGGTCGGCCGCGTTGCCGGACGCTGGACCGGCAGAGGCTTTAATCTGATCTGGGTTTCGATTTGGCTATTTGAAAACGTCTACGATTGGTTGGAAAAGTGTTGAAATTTTTTCTTACAGTACAATCTGTTATGTATCTGTATTGTACTTATAAAATAAATATTATGCATTTCGTATTTTATATTTGTAACCCAGCAGTTTGATATGTTGGTGGTAAGTAGATGATAACAATTTAAATGACAGTACTAACGGATGTACACATTTCATAACTCCGAGCCTAGATTTCTTTTATTGGTGTGATGTGACCTTTCACCCTTAACTTTTTCCATTTAATTTCAAGTTCAACCCTCGCATAGCATGTGACATTTCTGAACGATATTGCGAATTACGCAGGTCGTGTGCGGCGCGGCGGCCGGCGGCGGCGACATTACGCCTGATTTCTATTGTCAGCTCCTTTGTAGCCGCGGAATTATTATACTTTTATTACAAAGTGGGTCCCCGGGATGTTTTTAATAAACAGCTGATGGATGGAGGCGCACGTAAGTCTCGTAATAAGGCACACGTCTACGCCATTTAAGAAAACGAAAAAACATACAAAAGCGTTTGAATCGAAATGTACAAACGTTATAGGCTTCTTTTGTGATTTGAAAATTTTTTCGGATATGTTTTGTAAAATTTGGTAAAGGAATTATATTCTCATTTTTTTAATAAGTTGAAAGTGATTGGCCTTTAAGAGCTCTACATCGACCAGTGGCCTGAGAAGGCACAAAGAAGGGAAAATTGGCGACTTATTGTGTCGGAAGTCAAGATGTAGATACGAAGTAAGTAAGTTAGTACGTAATTTGCCTAAAATATACAATAAATAAATATATAGGAAAAGTGGTTTTCCTATATATTTACAAAAATAAATCGCTACTAGACATATATAAGGGAGGCCAATACTTTCAATAGGTTGACCTGAAAACTTAATATGCTTGTGCATGTACTCTCATACTCAAAACAATTAAATATATGCTATCAATAGATAGCGTTAAATAACTTATGTTCACTTGTCTAAGCAAATCGTCTCTTGTCATTTGCTATTTTTTTTTTAACGTGGTATTGTTAATGAACAATAACATTTAAAATAACAAAGTCTAATAGTTTTTATAGGGTTCGTTATTTTACAAAAAAGCATTTCAACACGGTCCATTTGCAAATACTATTTCCTGTGATTCTTAAAAATCAACCACATATGACTCATATAATATTAACTTTAGAGACCAATCAAATCCAGCGGTCGTAAACCTTTGCACAGATACATGTTTAATGCTAAACAAAAACCTCGCGTTGCATTCGGCAAAATCGTTTTAAATTCATGAAAACATCTCATGAAGTGTGCCATTATGTGGGATAGTACGTTTTTATTGAACCATAACAGTTCCTGGGGGCAACAGGTGACTGCGGCTGTAAAAACTCACAACCACCTTCCTAACCCGAGCTACAAAGAACGCGAAAGAAAACAAACTTTGCCCGCATAAGATAGAGCACAAAATGCCCTGGCTCACGTGTAGCAGTTGATTAAATGGTGGAAATTAAATCTGTTGTTTGTAATTTAGTGAGCTTTGTTCGAGAAGGTGTCTTGCAAGTCGACTGTTTAATTATTAGAACTAAAATAGCATGCATTTTTATAGTGCGCAATAAAAGCGAGGTTGTTACAGTTCAATTCCGAGCAGCAGTTGGGTTGCTGCTATAAACCTACAAGTTTTTTAACGACTTGCACTATTTTGAAACGGCCGCTGCTGGAACGAGCTGTTTTAAAACATTGAAAAACTTTTCAATTAACACAAACGAAAGATTGGTTTAATCCTTCCACTGGCAATACAAGTGAAACTTTCATTGCTTTCCAAGTGCATAAAGTATAATATTTGGTGGCAACATAGCTGTCATTGCCTTCTAAAGGGTTAATATAAAAAACTAGTTCATTTCGCTCTTAAACTATCCTAATAGTACTTACTTACTTATACTCTGTAAGGCCCTAAGCTAGCCTTACAGAGTATAAGTAAGCTTGAAATTAGATATTCCGTGCTTTGTTCATCATCATCATCATCATACATCAAACTTCATTTCATAAAAACATAGAAGCGTTAATATGTCTCGATGTCTTAATTCTATATTTAGAATTAAGATACCTACTTGAAACCGTGTTATAAATGTCTGTAATTAAAAAGCCAGGTGTTTTAACGTACACACGCTAGATTGCAACCCAAAACGAAACCAAAATTTCTCTTCAAAACTGCTGGGTTCCCGTGACATAAGTTCAGCTGACAGTAATTACAACATGGCTGCACTCGCCATCACGCCACTACGGCGTGGGCCCACTCCGAAATAATCTTTTTAAAAATTCAAAACTGAACACGTTTCGGTTGACTCGCTGTAAGCAAGGTTGAGCGCTCCTGTATTCGGGAGGCACGCCAATCTGGAGTTTACGGTGAAGGTTGTAAGGTTCTGTTTTGTGTGAAAATAGTTTTTAATTTTTTTTTTAGTAAACCTTGTGCTGGCCGCAATGAAAGTGGTATTGCTAATTTTAAAAAATGTTTGCGTTTCTCCGCCGGCCCGCGGAGCCGTGACAACGGCGTTGTCGCCAGTTCAGCTTCACTCTTAACCTAAATGGGTTCTTGAGATAGTATCTAGAGGCTGCTTTAGTGAGGTAATGCTATCGAAAATTTCATTGAGTTGAGAGTTTAGCAATATAATTAGATATTTAGCAAACGACTGTACTTTTAGATTGCTTTAAAAGTAGTTAACTTAAAAAGGTATATTGTATTAGAATTATTGTAAAATTTTTGTATACGCACATGATGCACACATACACAATGAAGAAGTTATACATCATCATCATCAGCTCATTTTATGTCCCCATTGTCCCCATTGCCATAAACTACCACGCGGGTGGTTGTTAACGACTGCTAATGCAGCCGGTACCAACGGCATTACGTGCCTTCCGAAGCACGGAGCAACTCCAGCTGATACATTTTTGGTCACCCATCCGATGACCGGCCTTTGCGAAAGTTGCTTAATGTCAGCACTCGCAGACCGGGCGCGTTAAACTTTGTGCCATCGAGCTTCTCCCACTGCGCCATCGAGCTTCTCCCACTGCGCCATCGAGCTTCTCCCACTGCGCCATCGAGCTCCTCTATTTTTACACTTGGAGGTATTATAGTTCTTACAGAGAAACGAAATATGTAAGTACTTTGTTTACACGTTGTCTACAATGTATTGGGATTTCGAAGTTAGTCTTTTTATCGGTCCGTGGTCACGGGGAGACTAAGGAGTAAGTCTTTTTTGCGACTAGTCCTTTTTTTTCTTGTTACTGACAAACCCTCGGGGCATTAAGTCCGCATTTTGCTATACATTTGAAATTTACTAAAGATTTTTAAAAGTAAAAAAAAACGTAATAAAGTGACCAATACTTACCTTACTTACTTACTTGTTTACTTGTTACCCTAAAACGCACTAAAATTTTTCGCTCCATTTGTTTCGAAATAGTAAAATAAAAAAGAGCTTTGAACTATACTATATTTTGACGACCTCCTTGGTCGAGTGGCTTGCACACCGGTTTTCATGGTGGCGCTATCTCTGAGGTCCCGGGTTCGATCCCCGGTCGGATCAATTTAGAAATACCTGTTTTTCTATATTGTTTCGGGTCTGGGTGTTTGCTATGTATAATAAGTATGTATTTAAGTATATTAAGTATGTTTATCCGTTGTCTAGTTAACCATATAACGAGTTTCTTAAGGAAGCTTTTCTTGGGGCTAGATAATTGGTGTGAGTGTGGGAAACATTTATTTTATTTATTTATTTATTTACTATACAAGTGCCCGCAGCGGACACATTTCACTCGGCCGGCTGGGACCTCCACTTGTCCGGTAATTGTAACACTCATGTGGACACGCGTGTATATATATCTCTGCGACGTATTAATGGTTTGCCAGCAGGATACCATTGTGGGCTAAAAGGGATCCTGGATAAGCGACGTGGCGACATGTTATATAACGTTTTTGAGGCATTTTGTAACTAAAGTACATTTTGACAAACCCCAAAACTTACACCATTTCTGAATTTAATTGAAACTTACAACGTTTTATTGTTTACTAAAGTGTACGCGAACACAACCATTGAAATGAAACAGGGAGCTTCCCCGTGACCACGGACCCTGCTAAGTGTTCGAAACGTCAGGATAAACATTAAAATCAAATTCATGTGTAAAAAACATGACTGATCCGTAAAAATAGTTTCATTACCACGCTTTAAAAAATTTATATAAAAAAAAACAAAAACAAATGAGAACACGTCTGTGTCATTCACGCGATATTGCGTGATCTAGCCAGCTAGCCGGTGGCCGTTCACGCGCTATCGCGTGATTCTTCTGCTATGCTGTATGAGCTGTGGTGGAATAGCGGCCAAAGCGCATGGGAAGGGACTTACGTTTCAAGTGGTGGGAGTGGCCTGCGGATGCGCCATATTGTTTTTGCGACTCAGTCTCAGTCGCCAGCAAGCCAGGCGTTTGAGCGGCAGCGTTTTCGTTAAGGAAATCAATTATATATCCACCGAATTTCCAAATGAAATGCAAGAAGTGACCAATAAGCGAGGCACAGGTACCTTGAAGCCGACTGCTATTGTCAATTACAATCACAACATGTCAGGAGTAGATCTTCAAGACCAGATGCTTAGTTACTATCCTTTTGAAAGGAAGACACTTAGATGGTACTTGAAAATTTTTGTTCACACACTAATGATGAGTTTTAAAAATGCTCGGATTTTATATAATAAATATTCCAACCAAAGAAGTTTGTCACAATATGATTTTAGAGAAAAAGTGATTGAATCGTTTTTGCCGCAAATAAATACAGCTGAACCACAAAACACATTGCAGAGACGTGAAGACGCGAATATTCAGCAACATATGTAATCTGACTAAAATTAAAAGGGTCGCCCCACGAACATTTGCCACTGGTAAAACTGTAAACGTTACAGCGAGAAAAGACTAGAAATTGCTATAAAAGCAATAAAAGAGTGAACACCGCCATGGAATGCAAACACTGCCCTGGTTGTCCTCCCCTATGTTTTGAATGCTTTTTTGATTTACATTATTGCACTCCCAAGTAAATTATAATTTCATTCTACTATTATATTTGCGAAAATAACTATTTTTGTATTGTGCTATTACGAAACCAAAATTATTATGTAATTTTAGTTCCTAAAAATGTTGATTTTGTTAGTAAATGTTTATAGCTTCAGTTAATTTTTTTAAGTACTACTAATAAATAATATAATGAATATACAATATGTATTTTAATTCCTGTTTTCACCAGTCAAAATAATTAATAAGCTTCATCTCCACATCCATACGGCCATATGGGCAACAATAAATATATGGGAGATCACGCGATACCGCATCTATACGGCCATATGAGCAATAACTGTTTTATGTATGGCCGATCACGCGTTATCGCGTGATAAATATTTACATCATGTAAAACCTACTTAGATAATATTAAAACTGAAGACACTCTATACAAAGTAGTTTTAGCACACTAAAACAAATTTTAAAGAAAAATAACAGTTTGGCCATCTCATGAAATCCAGCTTTTCAGGTCGGCATCCAACTTGTAACTATTAATGTTGTTCTTTACAATGCTATATTTATATAGAAAAAAATCGAAAGAGATGCTAGTGCCCTCAGTTGGGCAGTCGGAAGATAAGTCGTCTGGATTGAGTAATATACATATATACGGTCACTTCTCCCAAAAAGGGGTAGAAAGCATCAAAATCACCAATTTTGAGTAAACTAGCCGTTAGTGACCTCGACCAAAATAGGGTCGGAGCCTTATTTGGTCTAAATGGTGGTGAAATAGATAACATCAGTGATAGGTGCTAGCCGATGGCCTGATGTGCCCATAACATCAATGATAGGTGCTAGCCGATAGCCTGATGTGCCCATAACATCAGTGCTAGGCGATGGCCTGATTAGCCACCATCTTTGACAGGCCCTTAGTCGGATCTTATGAACTAGCACGGGAACTTAGGCAGCTGATACATTATTTTCAGGTCAGCATGGGATTCAGTGATGTAGTGGATTTAAAAATGTGCATATTATAATAAACTTACCCGTGTAAAATCGTGAAAACAAAGAGAAGAAGTCAAAAAGCTTACCTGAAAAAAAAAAGAAAAAAAATGTTATCATTTAGTTTTTGGAAAATACAAACAATAAAAAGCAAAAAAAAAATTAAAATTTGAAACGGACGAAAACCTCCTCCTTTTTAGGTCAGTACCGGGTCGTCCGCGACTCCGTTCGACTGAACATCCACATACCATTATGATCCCGAGATAATTAAAAAAATACTTCCCACACATATAATTATGTCTACAAAGGGCTACTGCCCTAAAAGAAGCCTACTATAGAATCAATTAGTACCTACGCAAGTGGGATTTCGCTTTCAACCTTTTTATTATTGTTTTATCTCTTTGTACACTTATTGTAGGTTACAGTATGGATTTGGGTCCTTAAAACATTGTATGTTGTTATTAGCTTTTACCAGTACGTAAGTATGCTTATTAAATAAATAAATTTATTATAAGAATAGATTATTTAGGTATACAGGTATTATGATGAAATAGTTAAAGTATATTATGTACAACAAACGAATGGCGAAAAAGGTAGAGCTGGTACGCACCATCAAACAACGGAAGGTTGCCTACTTGGGCCATGTTCTGCGTAACGAGGGATACCAGCTCTTACGTACCGTTATGATGGGAAAAATTTATGGGAAAAGGAACGTTGGAAGAAGGAAAATGTCAGCAATACACTTTACACAAATATTGTGTCAACGTTTTGTTGTGTTGAATATATATTTTAATTGTACTTAAGCAATCACGATATTTACTGACCCTATATTCTTATATTCCTACTTTTAATATTTTCTTCCCATTCGTGTCGCTGCGTTATTCTTCGAGTTCGACTAGTGTTACTGTGTCAGACACGAGTGCAATCAATTATGTAGGTATTTGCTTTTTTTATCTAAGCACTTCACTTATTGCAATATGACGTGGCATATAAAGGTAGTGTTAAATTACCTTTGGTGGCGTAAATGGCGCCACGTGGCGCCACGTAGCAATAATAGAAATTGGTAAACATTATAATGTAATTTTTCCACTAATTGACAGTTGTTATTTTTATTTTTATTTATTTATTCATACTCAATGGAAAGGGCTAAGGAGTTTTGATCTTTCTGCCAACGCTTGTGTTTTAAATTTTTTCTGTCTCTTTTGTTTCGATTGTACATATTTGTATTGTATGTGTTTCGAGTGTTGTATTTGTGTCTGTATATGGTTTTTCCTAATTGTAAAACTGGGAGAAACTACATAGAGACATAAATTTCATAAATTTGTTAAAATCCTTGTATGTAAGTAAATGTATGTATGTTAATTAATGTTCTGCACCGCGCACCGGCGCCGGCGGCGGCAGGCTCCGCCAGAATACCAGCGTTGTTGCGATACGCTTCGTTCGCAACGACACAAGCTGAGGCGGGGTCCTGATTGACCTGTTGTTTGTTTTATGTTTTTTATTTTTATTTTATTTTTTATGTACTTGTGTGGTCAATAAATGTTTCTCTCTCTCTCTCTCTCTCTCTCTCATGGCTTCGTAATATCAGAGAATGGACCGGTATCAAAACCGTGGAACAATTATTCAGACGGGCTCTGGATAAGATAAGATTTCGTAAACTGACTGCTGATCCCTAATGGAGAGACACTGTGAGAAGAACAATATACTAACTACATAATACTTGGGTTGGCGAACGGCGCAAAATGATTTTTCTTCTCCTCTCCTATATCTTTAAACACTCGTATTAGCCGTCCCGTCACTCGATAGTCTATAACTTCCTACATGTTTAATTGTGTATGCTACTATGCTTCATTTTTGCGATAATCACCTTTATAACGGTAAATACATTTAGTGCACAATCAAAAGAAATATCTACCAGAAAACTTTAACCACCTGTGGTCTAGTAGTTAAGACCATCGGTGTCAGACCAAGGGGTCCCGGGTTCGATTTTCAGTTAGGGGTACACGTTTGTGTACTCGGTTTGGTTGGTGGTAGGGCTTGTTTGTCCGCCTGGCTAGCTACCACCATCTTATCTAAATATGTCGCCATATCATTATTGTCTGTAGCATTGTTGTGTTCCGGCAGCTAGAGATAAGATAGCCAGTGCCTCAGTTATTGAGGATCCCGAGTGAAGTGCGCTTCCACCATTGGCCTTATCATAACTTAACATCAGGTGAGATCAAGGCACTGCGCTTACCAGTAACATAAAAAAACAGTGACAGAAAAATGCCACAAACTCAAAAGTCTAGCTGTAAAAATAACTATAGACTACTCACATCAACTCTTCGCCGATCATAAACAACAGCTAACAACGAATACAGCCAAAAGCCTAAAAGGTAACACACACAGCTGTACCCGGGCTATTAAGACCACCGAGAGAGCAGCCGGGTCGATACCGGGCTAAAATTATAAACGGCAGACACACTGAGCCACTCGGGACTGTAGCTGCACAAGGAACTGCTAAGCTGGAGGATTTATTTGTTAGGTTAAACAGAGCTAACGACAAAACTAAACTTACAATAAAGAAGATAAGGTTAAAAATAGAAAATTGTTTAAAATCATCAGGAGAAATGGGAGAGAAGCTTTAAATAAACAATATATTAGAAAACATTACATATATTGTTCTGATTCCAAGGTAAGTAGCCAAAGCACTCGTTTTTTATGGAAAACAGAAACAACGACGGTTCCACAACCATCCTCCTGGCCCAACCGGGAATCGAACCCGGGGTCTCAGAGTTAGCACCGCCCGAAGCCCGGCGTGCAACCCACTCAAGCAAGGCTACGGAAGTCGCCAAATATAGATGTGAAGTGTGAAATTGTGACAATAGTCAACCCTTAGGGGCTTATTTATAAACAAAGTGTAAGCTTGGAGTAGTTACTCCATGTTTTGATCCCGTCATGTAAACTTCATTTCATATTAGAGTAAAAGAGACAAAACACGGCACTCCAAGCTTACATTTTGTTTATTAACACGGGGGTCAGATAGTAGGTTGGGTATTGTCATCTATTTGATTTGGTTGGTGGTAGGGCTTGTTGGTAACACTATGTTACCCATCTAAGTTTGTCGCCATAGCTTCAATGTTAGAAGCATTTTTGTGATCCGACAGACATATGATATAAACAATTGCTTAATATGTGCGGATTTAGAATGAGGTCTCCACATCGGGACTTATCGTCACTCATCATCAAGCCAAAGCGTCATAAACAAACGTTATTTGTTTTAGCACCTACTAAAAACCATTTGCGGTTAATAATCGCAAAGGCTAAGCAACATCCATAAGGCTATGTCTCCGGTAAGGGTTACATTATTTTGAGCGCCCCCGATCTTTAAAAAGATAGAGATAAAGCAGCCAGTATCTCGGCAAAATGAGGATTCCAGGCTTTCTAGGTCTGGGATTGGTGTTTCACCACTAGAGATTATTATTAATCGTCATCAGATTATTTTATGTCCCCACCGCTGGGGTACGAGCCTTTCCCTATATATACTAATCTATACTAATATTATAAAGCTGAAGAAGCTTGTTTGTTTGTTTGTATGTTTAGTTGAACGCGCAAATCTCAGGAACTACTGGTTCGAATATTTTTTTTTTGTGTTGAATAGTCCATTTATTGAGGAAGGCTATATTACATCATGCTATGACTAATAGAAAAGGAGTTTAACGCAGTTGAAACCGCGGGGCACAACTAGTGGATAGATAGGGAGAACGTGCCATAAACCACCACGCAGGCCCAGTGCGGATGGTTGTTGTTAACGACTGATAATGCAGCCGGGACCAAAGGCTTAACGTGCCTTCCGAAGCACGGAGGAGCTCGAGATGATACATTTTTGGTCACCCATCCGCTGTCCGGTCTTTGCGAAAGTTGCTTAACCTCAGCACTCGCAGACCGGGCTCGTTTGCCACTGCGGCATCGAGGTCCTAATTTTTTAATGGACAACCCATTAAAAAATTAGGACCTTGATTTAATCGATCACCAAAGTAACCTAACGTAACCCACAAAAATACTAAGTTAGCACCTAAAAATACAAAGTTAGCACCTAAACACTACATTTAGATGCTAACTTACCATTTTAGGTGCTAGCCTACTATTTTTTGTGGATCAATTTATTATTTCTCTTTTTTAATTAATCAATATTTTTTATAGAACAAGTAAAGACACAAGAATTGAACACAACATACAATTCCTAAGGTCTTAGCCATGATCTAAGCCGAACCTATAATCGAGGGATATAATGCCTCGGCCTAAAAGGGTCATGTAATGGACCGATTGCCGGTTAATTATGCGTGGTGGGTCTGACAGACCCGCCTCCTTTTTGTAGGGTTGAAGGCATTTAGCGGTCTTTGGATGCGGGCTTAAGTGGCCCCATTGAGGAAGGGGGTGGCTTTTTGTGGTAATAAACATGACAATGATTAGGTTAAAATGGTAGTGTCCGGTGTTTGGATGTCAATTTAAATCTCATCTTATTTTTGGGAAATGTGGACGAGTGTAACACTTAGTTTATTATTGCCATTTTCTCAAATCTAGACTTAATGTCAAACAATTTTTAAATCATTATTTGAATGTTAGAAGTATTTAATTTGAGTATCCGTTATATTTATTTATTTTATTTTATTAGTTCGTACACAAATAAACATTTACAATGGTTAACATTTTGGATCGCAATAGTACAGGTAAGCTTATCTCTAAAAAGAGATTTCTTCCAGCAGACCATGGTGACAGGATAGTATGGAAGTAGCTAGTTAGATAGACAAACTGCGCACAGAACTATTAAGAAAATATGATATTTATATAACATAAATTATTTTTATAATTTATATAACATAAAGGCAACTATGCCACAAAATATTAGATTATAAGGAGCACTACTGTGTAATATGTAAGTATTCGATGTTGATTAAAATAAAATGATTTTTAAGCTTTAAATCTACCCTGTATAATTGCTTGGGAGATCCGAAGCCTGTAGCACAGTTAACACTACCTCAGGTTTCCGCGTTTCCATCTTTTAAATGTTAATATTGTATTGTTCTAATAAAGATTTATTTATTTATATTTATTTAAGCTGAATTCCGATCAATGATAATACCTGTTTTGTTTGTACATAAGTGCAACATTAACATGAGAATTGCTTAATTATAAGTAAACATATATTATTATTATTTTGGAGGCTTTTGGTCGTCTAGCAGTGGACGTCTTTCGCTGAGATGATGATAATGATGATAATGATATATTATTACTCATGAGTTGAATTAATGTACACGTTTTATTCTCCCACGGATTGCATTTCTTGCTGAACACAAAGCAACATTCACTGGACTCAAACGATTCGATTCAAAAATCTCTTTCAAAGAGAATGCCTTTGTTCATAATTTTCTGTTTTTGTTTTATATATGTGCTTAAAAAATGCAATAAATCACACTAATATTATAAATGCGAAAGTTTGTGTGTATATTTGTTGCTTCTTCAAGCTGCAACGGATTGGATTTGGACGTGGCATACAGATAGTTTATAACCTAGATTAACACATAGGATAGTTTTTACGGGAATGAAACTTATACCTATTTTATATTTGGTTCCACAATTTACTACCTAGCTCTTGGATTTGATGTTGGGAATAGAACCTATTTGGTTTTTGAAACTTCCAGAGCGGTACGAAGTCTGCCGGGTCCACTAGTAAATTTTTATAAAACACTAGCAGTTTGCCCGCGACTTCGTCTATATAGAATGTAGCCTATGTTACCCGCAAGTCATGTAGCATTCTATCAGTGAAAGAATTTTTGGAATTGGACCAGTAGTTCCAGAGGTTACCCTCCGCAAACAAACAAACAAACAAACAAAGTAACAAGCTTTACCAGTTAAGGCACTGACACACGCCAAACGCATTCTGTTTGGAAACAAATATTTTTTTAAGTACATGAGTTTGCTGATTGCCCTGGGCTTTTTCAGCTTCACCGGGCTTTTTGAGGGCAGCGAGAAACTTAAAGGGTTCCTCAAGCCGTGTGTGTTTTCTAGAGGGACAGCATCACACACTAGTGCGTATCCCCGTGCCTTACTTGATTCTCCGAAGGGTTCGGATTGGATCGGGGAGAGGAACAATCCGAGGACGCCTCTAAAGGCTCGGACCTGGGCTCGGGTTGACCGGGTCGTGGGGCTGGGGGAAGCGCCCAAGTACATATCTGTACCTGGCATAGAGCGCGTGTACCCTTGTTCTACGAGTACGGTGAGGTCCAAGAGGCCTAAACATAGTGTGCATGTTTAGTGTATTCTGTAAATGTGTAGTGGCATTTAGAGGATCGGGCGGGGTTGGAAACACTGACCGTCTGAAAGTGCAGTAGTTCCGGCCGCCGGCAGTATCAAAGTCGTTCATTCGTCCGGAATGACTGCTCGAGCTTCAAACTTCACGGCTAGCGATCCTTCATTACTTTACGACATCAAATAAACTTTCAGCAACTGGACGAGAGACTAGAGAGCTAGCCGGCCAGCCGCGGAAGTTAATATTAATAAATGTCCCCTGCAACCGGGACCGGAATTAAAATGAATTAAAATGCACCCATCCCAGTATGAATGAATAATATAAAGGGATGGAATAATACCTCCCACTTAGTATGCCGGCAGCGAGGCCGCGCTCCACCGCCGGCCGCCGCTATTAATATAATACGTTATTGAATATCTTCTGAGCGATTATGGAATTCTTTGTAATGCATTATTGAATCATGGTATTCAAATTTTCTTCGCCAACATTTTAGAATTGTGTTACTAGGTCGTCAAAGGAGGAGACACGCCTGATGAAAAGTGACCACTGCAAGTAAATAGACGCTTGTAACATCAAGGGAACCGCGCGCGTTGCCGACTCGGAAGTTTCAGCAGTTATACCTTTTGTCATGTTATTTATTTGATGTACGCTTTAAATCTGTTACTAAGAAGTCTTAGCATTTTATAAGTAAGTCAGTGACTTATTAAGTCAAAAATAAATTTATTGCATGTCTCGAAAACATACGAAATTTTATAACAAGGCGCTGTTCATGTTTTTTCACTGGATCTAGAACTCTTGTCACTACATATGATGTACGTTTTAAATCCGATACTGATAAGTTTAGCATTTTATAAGTACCTAAGTCAGTTACTTATTAAGTCAAAAATAAATTGATTGCAGGTCTTGGAAACATTACAAAAATGGGTCAAGTACCACTGTCACAACAAATTCATATGGGCAAGAGTACGTTTGATTTTTTGTTATATAGATAAAAGTATATTTTCGTTTTGACTCGCTGCAGCGTAGCGTGCAGCGTGCGCCGCCCTAACCGCATTTATCCGCATCCGCGTAGTTGTTTCGCCGCTATGAATAGTTATAACGCGGCGCTGTGTGGCGCGGCCCTAATTAAAATGTGTAATCAGTTGACAATGCGTTTCGACTTCGTGGTTTTTCTTTAGAACACTACAAATGTTGTGTACACATATATAAGGTCACTTTTTATCAACTGCAAATATTTTGACAAAACATCTAATTATATCATCGAAATAAAATTAAGATTAAGAAATAAAAATAAGAGAAGCAAAATTGTAATATTTTTAAGAGCGGCCTATCTGTCAGTTTTTTTGAAAGAAACCAGGGGCACGTGTAAGCGGTGAAGGCATTGCGGCTTCTCTATTTCGGCTCCTTTGAATTGAAACTACCGAAAGTGCAGTGCAGTGAAATTTTTCTTTTTAATCGAAATGTCTTTTGGCGTTTTTCTTGAAAACTAGCGTATAAAAATTTAAGGTTTTTCATAAAAATAGTTTATATGTTGTTGAATTTATCCTCAAAATATTTGCAGTTGAAAAAATCGTGCTCGGTGGCGTGCACTTGGAGAGGCCTATAGTCCAGCAGTGGACTACTATAGGCTTACGATGATGATGGTGATATATACAGAGATAAACATAACAATTATCATGTACGGTAAGCAACAAAAGTCGCTGAATACTTTCTAAGACATGGTGCTTAAGCACCATGTCTTAGTAATAGCGTCAGAATTCAAAGCGCCTAAAAAAATATGCTTCTACAAAGTATTAAGTTGATCAGCTACTTTCGTTGCTGACTGTACCATGCTCTAAGGTAAAAGTTTTTAAACGAATTTTAAAATGTTAATCAACATTTTACCATCCTCATACAGTGCGCTGTGATTTTTCAATCTTGACAACAGAATAACAACAGCCAAATTTTTCTCTTACATTCTCTCACATTCTATACAAGAAAAGGTGGGTTCAATTTTCTCATCTGCGAGTCTGCGGCACACTTGAGACATGCTATAATCTAGATAATGGTGAGTTGGTGAGTTCCAGCATTAGTTGGAGACACCACGAGCCATCGAGCAAGATTGATGGTGCGAGAGCGCGCAATTTCCTGCGAGCGCCTCAGGTGCCTGGCGAATATGTGCTAAACTGAAGGAGATTAAAATTGTTAAAGCGAGCCACTAAAAATCTTGAAGACTTAAAATAATACCGTGACATCTATATTAACAAAAAACAATTGCCACTTGCATGTCAGAGCATCACTTGAGAACAGTTTCACCGATTTGGCTGATAATTTTTTGTTGTGTTCGTGATTGTCAGGTTTGTAAAAATTGAGAAAAAAATGGTTGTTGGTGCTTGTAAAACCGTCACAGGATACGGGTGTTCTCAAATGGACAAACTCGCGTGCGGACTGCTAGTTTCAAATAAAATTGTATAAGCCAGTAATCGCTAAAATATTTTGAAGATATCCGAAACACTAAAATTGTATACAACTTTATTTATTCTTATTGCACATCACTTTCGCATAATACAAAAGATTAAAAGTACATAATTAATCGTAGTTAATACGCTAAAGTTTGTATTTTTTTTTTGAAGAGATGGCTGATTGCCTCAGGCGGCATTTTCAGCTTCACCGGACTTTTTTGGGGTCGGCGAGAAACTTAAAGGGAAAAAAAGAACAACTATTCATCCAAGATCAGCCTATAAACATTTGCCCAGCAGTGGGTTGCAATAGGCAATAGATCAGGCCATAACCACCAACCCCGGCTCAATGCGGACTAACGCTATCTTATATCAACAACCGGGAACGGAACGACGGCTAAGCGAAACACAACTATTAGTTTAATCTGAACTGCTGTTGCACGTTGTTTTAAAGTAGAGCAGCTTTAAAACTGTTCTCGCAAGTGAAGCCACATTCGCTCGTGCGTTGTTGACATTGCACTCAACGGCCGCTTGTTCCTACCTTAATGCAGGTAGCAGGGCGTGGAGTCTATTCCCAGTTGTGCACCGTCTAGATGAGTTGGAGTTGAAGTCTCTATTTCGGGAGTTTTCAATGGAATGGTTGTGGAGCGGCTTTTTATATGTCCTAACATTATAGTAAAATATTATTTTTTGTTTACCGTGTTCGGGATTGCAATCTTGCGGGTAAAGGGTTAAAATATGACCATATTAATATATCTCTAGTACTTCTCCTACTCGAGTGCCTTAAGCACGTTAATCTGTTTGTACTAAAATAATTCAAAACAATCTCATACTTTTCACTGGTTTAATATTCATAGCAAAGATGGGCAGTTTAACGTATTATTTGATGCATATACGCTCCAGTTTCTGAAGATTAAAACTGAATGGTTAAGGCGACGTGCAAGCGAGCAGGCTAGAGGGGTTTTGACTGCATTGTCTATTTACTGACTTTGAGAGGTCAGTAATTTTCTTTCCCATTTTTACTAGTTCAACATTAAGACTTAATTTCCGGCCCCAGAACATTTCTGCTATATTAAATAGCAGTTCTAATTCTTCGAATGGTAGTCCACATCCAAATGTTCAGGGAATACAGACTAGGTACCTACATGAATGCTATAAAGATTTTCACAGTATATTTATGATGGATGAAAAGATTTTAATCATTTCGAGAGCTTACACGTCCATTCACGAATGCTTGCAACAGTCGGTGGATGAATAGCGGCCAAACAAAATGGCGCCCAAATAATGAGCGCCATTTTGTTTGGTTAATTATTACGACCGATGCGATGCGGTCTTCAGCTAATGGGTGATATCTAAATTGTTGAATTTATCAAGATTGATTATTGGAAAATATGATGTATATTCTTATGTTGCAGGCATTTGAAGGCACTTGACTTTTATCTCATAATCAGAGAGGGGATCATGTAAGTCACGATACCTTCCACTACTAAGGAACACAATGCTAGTGACATTGTTGTTATGGTGACAGAAGATGGCAGTAGCTAGACAGGCCGGCCAGAAACAAGCCCTACCGCTTTTTAAAGAGACTACACAATCTAATGAGAAGTGCTGTTGTTTAGCAGAAGAATATAATGAGATTTTGCAGACAACAGTGAAAGGCAGATCAGACTTGACATATACATGCTGTTCTTAGCACGCTGTTGTATTTCAGTCCAGACAATAATGTCTAAAAACTGGTTTGCACTCGAGTGTACAATAAAACAAAGTGAACAATTAAAACTCCCTTTTTATATCTTTATCTCCACACTTTCTTAAACATAAAAAGCGCTACCCGTTAGTTATCGCATTATTTTTCGCCGTACAACATGCAAAACATGATGAATAAAATCAGTATGAAATGCGGGCGCCGCGCCGCGCTGAATAATGAGACCTTTTGTTTGCGGTTAATTACGGATTCTGTGGCATGCCACCGCGTGGCGTGGCTCGGCGTGGTCTGGCGTGGCGTGGCGTGGCGTAGTGTGGCGTGGCATGGGTAGGCATGGTGTGGTGTGGCGTGGCATGGCGTGGCATGGTGTGCTGTGCTGTTCTGTGGTGTGGTGTGGCGTGGCGTGGCGTGGCGTGGCGTGGCGTGGCGTGGCGTGGCGTGGCGTGGCGTGGCGTGGCGTGGCGCCTTTGTGTTCGCACAAAAATCGCCAACCGGGGCGGATCGCTTCGTGCACGCTTCGATCCTCTGAGGAGTTGCAGCAACGGCTTGCGCTAACATACTCACTTGATACAAAAGCAGATACATTACGGTCTTCACCTCCAAGTTATTGTTGAGTTATGAGGAGAACGGGTCATGACTCACCATGCTAGTTCTAGCTAATGCGTGACAATCCTGAAGCAATAAATTTTTTCACCAAATACTTGTTCGGTAATTATTTAATTTTATTATTAAATTTTTAATAACGTAACTCGAACGTGCCATAAAGTATACCATTATATCCCAGGTCATGGGAGTGGGGATAAACGCCCGGGTACATGCCTGTACATGGAATATAGCGTGTTTGAACCGGGTCTTCGTACTCCTGTTCTACGCGTGTGGTGCCTTAGCCCTATTTTAGTATGCATGTGTAGTGTATCTGTGTGTGAGGTGCGATGCGATGCGGGCCGGTGCGGCTGCATACGGTTGCCATTTCTTTCGTTTTTG
The DNA here is from genome assembly GCA_963082485.1 of Eudonia mercurella. Taxonomy (NCBI): domain Eukaryota; kingdom Metazoa; phylum Arthropoda; class Insecta; order Lepidoptera; family Crambidae; genus Eudonia; species Eudonia mercurella. Next base: position 16,663,297 of record OY720042.1, read on the forward strand.
TATATATTTTGATGTCGACATGAACCACCCGTATCCCGTGAAGGTTTTCACAAATCTCGATATCTTCGCGGGCGAGCTTACAACAACTTGCCAAAGTTTCATCGCAATCGGCTGAATGGTAAAAGAACGCATAGGGCGAACAAAGAAACATTAGTTTTTAGAGAAATAATAATTACTTATGAAAGTGATAAACCAAAAAGCTCCATCGAGGAGCTCGATGACGCGCCCAGTCTGCGATTGCTAAAGTTGAGCAACTTTCGCAAAGGCCGGTTATCGGGTGACAAACAATGTATCATATCAAGCTCCTCCGTGCTTCAGAAAGTACGTAAAGCCGTTGGTCCAGGCTGCATTAGCAGTCGTCAACAACTACCAATCCGCACTGGGCCTGCGTGGTGGTATATATGGCCTGTTCTCCCTACCCATAAAGAAGGCTCGTGCCCCAGCAGTGGGACACAAACTGAGCTGGTGATGGTAATATTATTAAATACTATACTGATATATCTACTTCCCGCCATCACGGACCCTGCAAAAGGTCCGAAACGTCACGAGGGTGTTTTCATTTAAATGTGTTGTGTTCGTTTTAAACTTTGGAAAACAATGAACATTTGTATTTTCATATCATTTTACAATGTAAAAAGCAAACAAAGGGAACCATAATAAGGGTGTCCAAGGAGACTTTCAATTATGAGAAAAAATACGAATGCAAGAAAAAAAGAGAAAACATTAATATGTCGGGCTTTCCGGGAGTTGAATCTGTGAACTGAAAAAGCTTCAAAAGCTTAGAATGAGGACGTAATTACTGGGGTGGGGGGCGATCAAAGACAGAATGGGACACGAGAATTGCTTCGAGGGTCCTGGAAGGTTTAAAGGTCCAAAGATGATGTTAAGTACGACACTAAAAATAAAGATAAAAATTAACAAAACTAATTAAAAATTACTTTTTTTTATTGCTTATGTGTAACCAGTGTACAGACAAAATCTTTAGTTATAAATAGCAAAACATAATTTACCGATAAACGTGATATATGCGTTTATCGGTAAATTAACCTAGAGGACAATTTAATGAATAAACAATTTTGAATTTAGACTAAGTTTTAGTTTTTTACGAATGTCCCAATTTCAAAACGTCGTTCATAAATCTGAACCAAAGGTATACAAAATACATACATATAGAAAATAGCACTAACGTAAACGTTTTTGCTATGAAAATAATGTTTCTACATAAACTATATGAATTTGGCACACTTATGATTCAGCGTACTTTCGAGTAGGTATAAACACCACTTTCATATTTACAATACTGTTCAATCTATTAGTCGTTTTGAGTATGTTTCATTTTTCTTGTATAATTTATTGTTCTTATTCAAGACCATTATCATCCACAGTACGATTTTAAATGCCTACATTTTTATTATCATACACTAAAAAACTTGTGGTTTTCAAATAAACTCTATGTTCAAGAAAATACCTCTTAGAAAGTAATTTTCTTAGACGGGCCAGTCTTCACCATTGAGCAAGAAGTTGGTCTTTCCTCTAGGCGGCATGCCGACACACTCGGCAAAGTTCAAACAGCCAGCTTTATCGGAGGCTGGCGGCTCTCGCTCATTTTAATGTGACAATTTGAACTGCCGGGGAAGAATATATGCCTGAGAAGTGGACAAGCCAATATGAATTCATAGTTTCCAGTAGGTATACGTCCCAGGGTCAATATCTAAGATGAGGTGTGCCGACTAGATGTGGTCTATTCTGTTTGCGGAAGCCACCATTGCGGGTTCTCCTTCAAAGGATCACATAATCAATCAATTACTATAGTCTAGGTCCTAGACCTAGGTCGTTTGTACATTTGTAAGTTTAAAAAAACCCGGTTCTACTATGCTCTTTTTAGAAAATGGTAGCTCCGTGTGATGGTAAACCTCCTCATCATAATCAGCCCGTATCAATCCACTCCTTGATAGTTCTCTCCCGATGCATGCCATTGAGCCCGATATTCGACTCTTCATCCAACTGCTTCCAGCCATTCTGCGTATCTCCTTTCTCAAAATTATTGCAGTGCCTGTCAGGGTATATAATTATCTGTTTAAGCCTTTTACATTTATGGTCATACGCAAATAAAGTAAGAATAAAGTATATTGTCACTCCACCTAACTGCAAGACTACGTTTGGACAATCGAGTTCAAGATATTTAATAACAATTTGGTACTAATTAAATTTCACCTTGACGAACCGTAATGAGAGAAGGCTGTGGAAGTGGCAGCGAGCCCGCCGCGTAATCTCCTTACCCCGCCCAGTTACAGTCTGGCCAGCGTCAGCTATAATAATGTTATCATATTATATCACACACGTGCGTAAAGGTTATCGAACTTGAGGCACAGACTATCTACCCGTAACTCTTTATCTTCACTTGATTTCAATGATGGATGCCTTTACCTCATAGTGGTACAATATATAATTATTAGACCCAAAGTATGGATGTTGTAATGTACTTCTTGATTAGTTTTTAAATTTTAATTCTTTGGATTTTATTGATGTACTCTGTTAGTTATATCTACTCAGTTTAATAGTGTCACAGGAGCTAGTACTTATAGCACGGGTTTTCCCAGTTTAAGTACTAGCTGCACGTACTCGTATCAATGTTCATATCCTAGAATAAGTATGGTGTATCATAACATGTATTGTAACAAGTGTTTTAAATAAATTTTACTATTTACTATTACTATTTACGAGTGTAAGCTATTATAATACAAATGACGTCAATAATACAATTATACCTGAACAATTATGATTAAATTTATTTATGATATCTTTGCTGAAGGATACCTGGCCCTAAATATCATAAAGTGCGGGTTCCAAAACTGCTTCTAGATTGTCCGTTTTGGTTCCGTGGAGCCAAAGATATGGCATCAACGAGATAATCAGGCGGAAGCACTGCGCTGATTTAAATGCAAATGCAAACTTAGCGCAATTATTGTTGTTTTAAACTTTGGTGAAGCATTGAATTGCTTCTTTTAGTACCTTACAATTTGAAGGGGTTTCCGCGAGGTAGACGCTATAAGCATTTTAGTTAATTCTAGTCTAAACTTTACTAAAGTAGTTCCTTTGGCTCCTTTAAATGTTGTTATCGTACTCGTATCTGCTTGATGGTCGCGCCGGCAGTGTGTATCAATAGCCTTCAACTGCAGTGCGCTGATTAAGACACACTATTTAATTATGTCCCCCTCTAAAGTATTGCGTACAATAGTTTTACGACAGGGATGGAGTTACATCTCTCGTTATCGAACTTCCTCACTGACTGACACGGAAAGTTTATTTGCTGATGGTATAGTATCTTTCTCTCATTTGCCGAACTTTGCTCTTTCCTTGGACGAACTTTGACATCTTGGTATTGTTGACAGATAATGTATTTTTCTATTTTGGGAAGAGATTGCCGTTTGGCGCCTCCTGTAGTCTTAAATGTGTAACCAGAGTTTTCAGGCTCGACGAGAAACCAGGGCTTGAAACCGGTTCAAAATTAACCGGTTTCATTAGGGTAAAACCTGTACTATCGTAAAGTACCGTTGCGGAGCGGGACCAAATAGGAGCAATATTTCGAACATAAATAAACCGGTTTATTTCTAGCGACTTGTTGTAGCTTGGTTAGACGAAATACCCGCGCGGCGCGCACCAGTGCAGTGTTGCGTCGCGAGCGCTATCTCATTTTGATAGTTGCGCGCATCCTATCAATATGGGTCGATAACGTAAATCAAGAATTTATCATTTTAAATTTTAACCGGTTTATTAAAAAAAAAACCCCTTTTTTAGTAAATCGGTTCAAAAACCGGTTCAATGGAACGTAACCTTTTTAATAAAGTTCCATGCATAATTTCGTGAAACCGGTTCAAAAAATTAACCGGTTTCCAAGCCCTGCGAGAAACTAAAGGTCTATTTATTTATTTAGTTTGCTATCATGTTGAATTTGAGTTTAATTTTATCTCATAAATAATGTTTTACTACACTGCTGTTCACTGTACTCAGTTTTTGTAAGGAGGCACAGCAATGTTACCGCGGGAGGGCACTGGTGACTTGTATTACAGGTTCCGTAAACCCACATCAGGCACCAGTCTCTCACAATGTAACGGCGGTTGACCTAACATCACTGTACCCTAAATTAAGTAGCATGTAAGCCAACATTGTGAAGAGATAATAAACGATTTGTTATACATTATTATTATTATACTCTTTATTTATTTTTAATCTTAGATCTAGGTTTTATAAAAAGCAAAATATAACAAAATATCATACATAAATACAACTTTTATAAAAACCTGCAAACAACACATCATTCATTCGACCAAAATATATGGAACTGCTGAATTTTATTTTCGAGTTAGGGAGTTGGTCCAATAGTTGTTCGTTTGTACCACGGGAATCATCTCAGAAGGTTTGGACGGTGATAAAAAAGTCAACCTGTATATAATAGATGTTTTCTTAAGCCTTTTCGTGATGATGAAACGTCCTCAGGGGGTTTCTATAGGGGATAATATACCGTTAGCGTATCCCCATTCCCCACTAGATTCTTCGAGGCGTTCTGATCGGAATCGGACAAAATAATGTACCAGGTTAGCTTAGTAGAGTAAGATGGTGGCACAAAGGTGTCTAGTGCCACATATCAGCTTAGTTAGTAAAGTAAATCATCGCCAACATCATCGGCCTATAATTGTCCCACAATCGTGACTACACACACCGGCATATTTAGCGGAACATAAAAAAAAGGTTTGATATCAGTAATATATAAGGTTGCTGGCTGGTTTATACTCATTTAATTTAAAAAGAAATAATTTCAAATTAAGAAAACAACTGAACATCACATTTTATGCAATTGTTTTAATTTTATTCAAATACACCTTATCTGGAGCTAACTTCGAGTATTTCTTCCTTCTGAGTTTGATTTAAAATTTCATTGAAATACTGTTTTTTGTTAGTTTTTTTTAATCGCGTATCTTTTTGGAGTTAAGGACTGAATTATGCCTGACTTAGCCCCAACGAAGATTGCCAGGGCACTCGAAATGCGAAGAAATTTCTTCAAACTTACAGAGTGATATTCAGAGATCTTCGTCGACCAGTTTCAACGATCCATCGCAGTATCCAACGGTTCAGGGAGACCGGTACTTATGTGAGAAGAGCAGGACAAGGCAGAAAAAGACGCACTTCGAGTAGGGATGATCGTTTCATTCGGCTTCGTGTACGTAGGAACCCCCGTTTGACGGCCGTCCAAGCCCGACATGAGTTAGAAGCAGTGCGGGGTATATCCGTAAGTGAGCGTACGGTACGAAGAAGGTTCGAAGAAGCTGGTTTGGGTTCATTTGTGCCCGCCAAGGCTCCAAGGCTCGAGGTAAATCATCGTAGAAACAGGTTTCATCAGGGAAACTTTTGCTCAGGAACATCGACTTTGGAACGCGGACCAATGGAGTAAGGTATTGTTTAGTGATGAGTGCAGAATTTTCTTAAATCAAATTGACGGCAGGCAAAGAATATACAGACGCAAAGGAGAACGATACATTCAGACAAATTTTGAAACTACAGTTGCATACGGTGGTGGATCAATAATGGTTTGGGCGGGCATTTGTTTGAGAGCTCGCACAGACTTGGTAGTGATTGACAGAGGGAGTCTGACTGCAGACCGCTATATCAGAGAAGTTTTAGAAGAAAATGTCGTACCGTTTGCCCCATATATCGGTGACGATTTTGTTTTTATGCAGGATAATGCTCGGCCGCATACCGCTCGGGTAACTCAAGCATATCTTAATGATATGAATATCACTGTTATGGAGTGGCCGGCGAGATCACCAGATATGAACCCAATAAAGCACGTTTGGGACTTGCTGAAAAGAAAAGTTAAGTCCAGAATTCCAGCTCCTGCCAACGTGGGTGAACTGCGAATCGCCGTAGTTGAGGAATGGCGGAGACTATTCCAGGAGACCATCGATAACATCATTCTCAGTATGCCTAGACGGGTAGAAACTTTAATAAGAGCACGTGGAGGAAATACGCGATATTAATCACCATTTTTCTAATTTAATTAATTGTTATTTTAATATTAATTTTCACTTTTCCCGGTTACATGAAAAGTTCAAAAATGTACCATTTTTCACAAATAGCCTTTACTCGCAAAATCTGTTCTTAATGTGATCTCATTTTAATTAAAACAAATGAAACTTTAAATAACAAAAGAAGTGTAGTAAGTAGATATTAAAATAAAACCATATTTTTTTAATTATGGACTTTTTTTTGTGTTCCGCTAAATATGCCGGTGTGTGTATGCCTTCCCACATAAATAGAAAGCCCACGGTCAATGATCCACCACGCTGGACAAATGATTTTGTGACTACCATCCCAAGACAACTGGGAGTGACAGCTCAACGTGCCAGTCGAAGCGAGGAACACAAAAAAAAGCGATGAAAATATTCAGTGCTTATGCCTTCCCGGTAGCATGGAAGACCCAGGTTCGATTCCTGGCTAAGTCCGGTAAGCATTAAATCTATACTAATATTATAAAGCTGAAGAGTTTGTTTTTGTGTTTGTTTGTTTGTTTGTTTGGTTGAACGCGCTAATCTCAGGAACTACTGGTTCAAATTGAATTTTTTTTTTGTGTTGAATAGTCCATTTATTGAGGAAGCCTATAGGCTATATTACATCACGCTATGACTAATAGGAGTGGAGCAGCAATGAAACATGTTGCAAAAACGGGAAAATATTTACGCGGGTGAAACCGCGGGGCACAGCTAGTTTTAAAAAAAGAACACAAATTACTTTAATTCGGTCACCCATTGAAAGGCATTGTAATAGTTGCTTAACTTACAAGATCGCAAACTGATTGCGCAAAAAACTAGCAGCCAGCTTTTCATAATTTAGGTGTAGAAAGAAATATGTTTTTTAATATTTATCCTATCCCTTATATAATGAGCAGGGTCCGTGTCTCGTGTAAATAATTTGGGGTTCCGTATTGAGGTGTCAACATGACGAATGTGCGGAACCGCGCGTCAATACAGCGGCCATCGATTGCGACCTGCCGTCGCCGCCGGGGGAACCTCTCCATTCTAAATAAATATGGTCGAGTTGCCATTGTATCCAAGTTTGGTGGGAAATTGAGAAACGTGCCTCCTTATAGTTACTTCACAACAATATAGGGTATGATGTGGCACTTTTATGAATGTATATATATATTAAATATTTTAACGTATCGCAAGCTTTCATAGCAAGCAATATTTTCTGTGTAAACATTTTAAAAAAACTTTGAAGTCAAGCCATCGCTATAAGTGAAAGGTCGCGAATCAAGGCATCGAAAAATTTTAAACAAACTTTGCCCGATCGATCTGGTACCGAACGTAGGAGCTTCGGATAACGTGCAGAGCGCTGGTCTTTCGGCCACCGTGGTGTTACATATAAAGTAAAATATAAAAGTTAAATTCGTAAAAAGTATTTTATTTATGTGTGTTCACGTAAAACATTTAAAAACAATAATGGTGTATGAGTTATGTACCTACTTTGAAAGAAGTCGGTCGGCCCAATATACTTTAAAACAGAACATATATTCATAACATACAAAAAATACAAAAAACAAAAAAACGAGTTGCAACCTGCGAAAAAGTTTCAGCAACATCCCAAAGAGTGTCCCGTCCCGCACTTGATCGACTACCGGCGTCCCACCCAATAAGCCGGTGACAAACTCCGTCCCACAACTTCATACGAGTATTAACACCCAGCCGCGATCGCGATCAATCATGGGTATGACGTCGCGCCGATCGTGAGCACTGCTTTTACCGCTTATTTCAAAGGCTTCGAAAAAGGTTTTAATAAGGTTTTTTTAAGATGGAGTCTTGGCGCTGTGGCTATCGCGCCCGGTCTGGTTAAGTAACTTTTGCAAAGGTCGGTCTTCGGATGGGTGACCGAAAATATATTATCTCCAGCTCCTTCATGATTTGAAAGGCACGTAAAGCCGTTGGTCCCGGCTGCATTAACAGTCGTTAACAACCACCGCACCGCACTGGGCCCGCGTGGTGGTTATGTCCCGTTCTCCCTATCCATCCATAGGGAAGGCTCGTGCCCCAGCAGTGGGGACAACAAATGAGCTGGTAATTATGATGTAACGGTTTTTGGATACAATACATAACTTAGAGTAATTATTAACGGGATTCTTACCATGTTTTGTTGTTGAGATCATGGCGCATGCAACTGTTTCAAAAATCGGATACTCAATAATAAAAAATATGGTAGTAAGAGTTTCCGTAAATAATTACTCTTTGTAAGTGACTACGACAGTTTGAAAAGTTAGCGTATAACTTTTTATTCCTTAAAAGCCTATTATGAAAACACCTGATGTTCGAAGGCCGGTGGTTGAAACGCCATTAACCCAGTCAGAGTCATCAACTACTGATGAACTGGCTACCTTACGCAAGACAAGCTACTAACATTGATGTTATGGCGACATATTAAGGCAACCAAGACGGACTATAAACATCATAAGCCTAACCGAGTACAAACATGTACCTCTGGGAGCTGATCCCGAGACATCTGGCATTGAAACCAATAGTCTAACCGCTAGACAACAGAAATAGTTATAAAGTTTCCAAAGAAATTGGAACACAAAAAGGAGTAGGTAAGTACTTTTTATTTTATTCTATTCTTAGTATAATCAGATGAAATCAATTTGTTAAAGTCTTTCCGAAATCAGTAGAGTGGTGTGGCCGAGAGAAGCTTTTTATCCAAAACGCTTGAATAAATCTCGCTTAAAATAAAACTGGCTAGCCGGGATTTATAATTAGAGGATAATTTTTATTTTTCTATCCCACAAGAGGAAGTGCTCAGCTAACTTTCAACTGAGATCAAGTTTAATAACGGTAAAGTGTGCTTCCACCCACTTCAATCAGATAACTTAACCACTGTAGTTATCTTACCTACAACTGCCGAGTAACTTATTGAAAATAGTAATGGCAACACGGACTTAAACAAGCCGTAACATCAACCAAACTGAAAACATTATTAATTATAAGATATTATTTTTTTACTTCCCTGTGTGGTGCCGGGGTTAAAGAATTGCACCACCCCATTTCTTCCCGCGGGTGTCGTAAAAGCCGACTAAGGGACCATTCCAGAGGATGGGCAGCAGCATCTCTCTGAGGTTAACTCTCAATCAACTTACTGCGATCGCCAACCCGCCTGCCAAGCGTGGCGATTATGGCAAATCCCCTCATGTATCCTTGGGGGAGGCCTTTGTCCAGCAGTGGACGTCTTTTGGCTGAGATGATGATGATGATGATGATTTTTTTACTAGAAAAAATCCACCAGTCTGGGTGGGAAGCGAACCCGCGACCGTGACGTCGGGTCGTGGGTTCGTTGACTGGTTGATTTTTTAAGTAAAGTTATTGTAATTACATATAGCATTGGGAATACAAATATTAAAATGGTTTTGAATTATTTTATAATAAATAATATAATATAACAATAGAAGCTTCGATAGCTGAACGAATACACGCTTGGATTGAATAGAAGAAATTGTGGTTCATTCCCCATATATATATAATATACAATATCACATACATTGTTTTGATTCCAAGGTAAGTAGCTGAAGCACTCGTGTTATGGAAACCAGAAACAACAAACGGTACCACAACCACCCAGACCCGACACAATATCGGAATATCGGAATCGGTTAGTTTTCGACATTGACCCGACCGCGAATCGAACCTGCGACCTCAGAGTTAGCGCCGCCTAAAGTCCGGCGTGCAAGCCACTCGGCTAAGGAGGTCATTTATGTGTATGTGTGTGTTTTTTTTAAAGAAATACATAGGTATATGTGGAAATAGAACTTTCGGTTTAAAAATATATTTTAGGAATTCATACAAATTGATTTCTGGGGGGAAAGATGTATTGCTAGGTGTTATATGAATATTACTGGAAGGTGGTACCGTTTTAAGGCATCTGGACATTTACATCGCTCATTGTTGTTCCATTATACCGTATTAATTAATTTGTAGCAATTAATTGGACTCCATACTTCCTGTACCAAGCCGCATCTAGATGCGGCTTGTATGCCTAGGCAGACAGTAGCAGTTTCTACAGCACTTATTCCCTCCACAATACAGTTCAATATCCAGAACCAAAACGTAACCTGATCTGTATTGTTTACCGAGCCGCGGCCAGGAGCAGAACCTTGACCTTTGAGGCGGCAACCAAATCCGGCGTGATTTATATAGTGAAAACAATAATGTTGGCATCAGCAGCCGCGGCTTGTTTGAGAGCCCGTGGAGATTCGTCAAGTTACGTAAGAAAACAGCGGTTGTTTATGGAGGAAGGAAGATTGTATTCAATATTATTCAGAAATGTAACTAAGACCAACTTGTGAATTCAAAGAAAATGGCTTAAAATTATACAATTTTTAAAATTTGCTAATACAATTTCACAGAAGTTCTCTACAAAGAATGGCAAGTCATTAACATAAATCAAGAATAGAAAAGGACCAAGAAACGACCCTTGTGGAACTCCCATTTTTACATGAGAACCAGATGATTTAAAAAAATTAAGTACAGCCAATAACTGTCCAACCGATGAGCAAAGGCATCCATCATTGAAATCAAGGCATCACAATTGATAGATAATGGTTTAATCAATCAGTCGGTGATCACAAACCCGGGCTACTCATCGAAAAATCTGAACACTTTGTCCGACCTAGAAATTGGACCCGGACCCTCGCGATCAAAAAATTTTCAAGCAATCTTGCTACGGACTTCTAACGCAGTACAGTGCACCTATTGTTTTAACGTCTCTCGGCTTTCATGTTTCGGCTGTATTCAGATTTCAATCAGTTATGGATTTAAAAGAGTTGATACTACACCTTTTACTTATTATTAAATTATTTAAGAATGTGGGGAAATACTATTGTGACAGCATAAGTACAAAATTGATTTACGATTTATAGTTTTACAGCTCTATAAGTTCACACAAAATAAAAACACAAAAACCAAACAACAATAAAGTACGTTGTTATGAATTCAAATTGTTATACATGATAATCTATACTAATATTATAAAGAGGAAACCTTTGTATTTTTGTATGTATGTATGTATGTATGTATGTATGTATGTATGTATGTATGTATGTATGTATGTATGTATGTATGTATGTATGTATGTATGTATGTATGTATGTATGTATGTATGTTTGCAACGAATAAACTTAAAAACTACTGCACCGATTTAAAAAAAAAATTCACCATTACAATGTTACATTAGCGCTGAGTAACAGTAGGGTAGGTACATGACAATTCTAATAATAAATGAACATGGAAATTTATATTCGGTTGCATTCGAAAATGCGATGATGCCGAGAAACGAGCCGTTGCTGAAAACGGGCATCAGCATTTCATATACAAATAGTATTGCGAATATATCAACAGCAGGGTAGGGTTCGTATCCCAGAGCCCTGGGGAAAGCTTATTTTTAATATCCGGTGCAATTCTTCTCGATGTCGTAGGAGGCTGCGCTCACAAGCTAGGTATATCTCCAGTCCCGCCTTTGTATCGATGCGGTATATAAATCGTCCGATAGTTTCGTATTATTTTGCAATAACTTGTATCTCTTTGGCCTGACCTAGCTTCCTATTTTACTAGCAAATTTACACTTAAGGGAAGCATTGCACATTCTATTTTAGATATCGTCAGTTATTTCCGCGAGCGAAGTTAGAGTAGAAACGTTTTGAATACTCTTCTCTCTACTCTTACTCTACTTTACCCACAGGGTGCACAGTGGTACAGTGCGAGTTTCATTCGCCATTTGATCACGTTAACGAAAACATGAATTTGTATGGCAAAATTTTAATTCTTCTCGAACCTATGTCGCTAGGAGGTGCTGCTTTAATGAGACGTTTAACGATAATTAGTATAATTTTCGTTTTCGTAAACGTAATAGAATGAATACGGATAGTAAACAAAACTCACGCTAGGCACCCTGAACGAAAAGCCAACGACACATGCTACCTCTCAATATCTTATGATAGAGACATGAATTTAATTCTGCTAGTGATCAGTTATTCGCAATATACTTCATGGAAGTAGATTCACCCACAGCTATATGTAATACTAGCTGACCCGGCGGACTTCGTACCGCTTTGACAGTTTCCATCATTGAGTTAAATATATATCAATGGTTTCTATGACAACAAAATAAACAAAACATTTTGTGTTGGAAAATTAAATTGTCGTTTTAGTATTTTTTTTAATATAGCCTTTGTTACTCAGCGCTAATGTAGCTTTCTAATGGTGAAAGAATTTTTTAAATCGGTCCAGTAGTTTTTGAGTTTATTCGTTGCAAACATACATACATACATACATACATACAAACATACAAACATACAAAAATGCAAAGGTTTCCTCTTTATAATATTAGTATAGATTTATATTACTGTAATAATAATGTTGACAATACTGTACTTTTAAATTAAATAAAATATTAAGTCGCACATTCACACTGAACTGGAGTTGTAGCGATTTGTTCACTGCAACAAATGCTGAGTGGAAAGTCAAAGTCAAATATTTTTTATTCAAACAAACTTTAGAAAAGTGCTTTTGAATCGTCCAAACATTTTTTTACCCATTTAGGACGTCTATTTTTTAGCTGTGGAGAAGTCATTTTAGGACACATTTTTCAATTATTATTTTTTGTTTTGTTCTACATAAGTACGTACTGTGTGTTCTAATAAATATTTTTCATTTCATTTCTATATTTTCAAGATTTCACTTTATTTATAAGATTGAAATTCGTAATTCGTACGGCCACATCTCCGCGCCCCCTACTAATGATCTGCGATAATTTATTTAGAGACAAACAATCGCTTGTCACTCATTCATCGCGGCTCGTTAAATTCGTTTGGACCCTTTCATTAGCACCCTCGTCGAGATCACTCAACTCTCACTATTGTTTAGATGTTTTTCATTAATTTCGTTTTGATTGACGCCTTAGAAATGCAATTTGGTTTAATAATTACGTTTTGCTCAGTATTATTCAGTGTAGAGCTGATTGGTATAGCCGCTATCGCGTTCGGGTTGCGACCGAGTTAGCAAACTGAAAGTAACATTAGAACAGCATGATCCGGGCGAAAGCTCCAAATGAGATACAGAGACATTGGTTCCCCTGTCTTACTACTCAACAGTTGATTGTTTAGAAATAAAGTCAAATGTCTTATTCACCACGGATGTTCAAATCAATGTTGGTAGATGTATTTGTAACAAAATCATAGTTTTGATTCGTCTATTGTATGCTTTGAACACCTTAAAAATAGGGTATTTTAGTTTGTTTTCTAATAGTTTAAATTTGTGCATGCAATCTAGTATGACAGCGTTTTAAAATGTAACCAACGTGTACCTACCATTATAAATGTGAACAGCGTTTGTTGTTGGTTGTCCTTAAATAAATAAATTAAACTTTATGATTACGCGCCTATTCAATTCGAAACATCAACGCAATCAGAACGGCTACCTCATTTAACCACTACTGCGATGGAGAACAAATCGTACCGCTCCGTTTGTATATTCGGAAGCGGCGTCTGTCGGTTGGTTCATTAAAACGTGATTTTTCCCTCATATTTGCCGTTCGCCGCGGCCTCTACTTCACGCTCATTCTGTCCGCGGATCTGTTCGTCTGCCGGCCTCAGCTCTAAGGCCCTCGCCACTTCACTGGCCGTTTGAGGGCCGTTGAGCGCTACGCAGGCTTTGGGGGCTTCGCGCGGGATGTTTGCGCAGCCATCTTTGTATTTGATTGTAGCTCTATTCACAGTATACAATTAATTCAAGTCTACTCCAAGTATTTTAAAGATAAAGCAAGCATGAGACCTTGTTACTTGTAAAAAAAATGTTTAAGTATAAATTTTATTAATGTGTATTCTGAGAATTGTTAACTTTTTAACTCAAAGTGCCTCTTTGAACACGGTCTCACTCCACATAATATTTCAAAAAAGAACTAAAACCTTCTTCTCGGCAAAAAAAAAGTATTCATTTCCATCCAGAAATAATTGGGTCAAATGCATAAAAATCGTCGTGGAAACGTTTTAAAAGGATGGAGGAGGATACAAGTTGGAAAAAAATCGCAACCGCACACCTGCGTCTGTTCTGAAGCGTAAAGGTTATTAAAAAACACTGAACTCTTTACTCATTTTGAAAGTTCGTTTTACGGAAGATTACTACGTATACCAACTTTATTACAATTTTAGAGGCTTTATAAAAAATCATTCATTCATTAAAATTTTCTTCAATCAGTTTAGGCTAAATTAAAGCTATTAAAGTTTAAGTTCAAGTTTAGTTGCAAATATAGAAGTGGTAATTTTTAATAAACAAGGTATGAGGTAAGGTAAGCTACTACAGTTCGTAACTCTATGACAAGAGACCTTTTACTAACAAGAACAGGCAAGAAACTTAGCAAGGAAGTTTCTCCCTGTTACAACTTTAAAATATTGGAAAGTTATCATACTCGTAGAACAACACTTTGCATCACAAAACAACATACAAATAGATTCACACACGTCCTCATCATATGAAATACCAATAGCATAAATAGTCATGATAACTTTAGAAAATACCTACTAGCACTTTACAGACCTATTAATTTCGTATTTTTAAACGAGCTATGCATCGAAAAATCTGGAACACGCTTTACCCAACCGACCTGGGAATCGAACCCAAGACTTTCGGGTATCAAGCCGAGCGCTTTGCCACTCGGCCAACGAAGCATACCAGAAGTATAGATCTACGTACGAACTAACACCTGCACGTAGTGAAACATTCTATAAAGAAGTGATTATCATTTTAACGTTAAAATTACGATGACATTAGCAGTCCGTGGTAGGCCCATGCACTAATCGACAGAAAATATTTTTTGTTTTCGTTTGAAATTACATGACAGCAATAATTTTAAAAGCAAGAGTCAAAATAAAAAATATTAGCAAAAGACGCAGTATTATCCCGTTCAAATGCTGTTAGGATAAGACCTTTTGGAATGGAGCTGCAAATGACGTCAACTGACGCCTGTCAGTAACGTTAGCAACGTTGTCGAGAAGCGCGTGCGTGACACGTGGGTGACGAATACAACTCCATCGGAAGTATTTCTTTTTAAATTATATTTATGTGACAAAAATGAGTGCTGAAAGAAGAAATGTGCTAAACAGTCGTGCTCTAGTAATGCTGGTGAGTGTGAACGATTATTTTGAAAGAGAAAAAGAGCAGTGTAAAAACATTTTAAAACATTGAATTCTTTGTTAAAAGACCTTAGTTACTATCTTTATTTAATATTTTAGTCGCCTTGATACTTGCAAAAAAATAAATTTACTGATTAATATTATTCATCAGACTGTTTAGCTGATCCTACAAGTCATCACTGTCGCCTATTGCAACTCCAAAAGGTCCTATCCTAACAGCATTTGAACCGGATAATACATACATTTCAAAACTTACCAAGGAAAACAAGCAGCAATCTTTGCGTTTACCATACGGCAGATTACTATTCGGTATGTATTATGTTTATATTATGCTTTTAAAATAAATATTTTGTTTATGTTATTTTTTATTCTCATGTTAGTGGCATTTGTCTTTTATGAAAATAAACGTTCTCTAAGCCTGTTTCGTCCGAAGCCCTCCTCAGAGGATTTCTTCAGAAAACTAATTCTACTAAAGTTCAAAATGTATTCCTATTTTGATCATTAAGCCAATCTATCAATTAATGATACCTGCTATACATAAACCAATCGGTATTTCCATGTGTATTTCTACAAAAAGCATGTAACAGCCATTAATCTTTCGAGCTTTCAAAAAAATATCAGAATAGCAATAAACTCGTGCCGTCCCGCCATCACAATATTTAATGTGATCCGATGCCCAAGTTAAAAGTACATCCGTCTTACTCTGACGTCTCACTAAACTTGTTTACCGGAGATGTAATTTGTAACAATCCGTCCAGGCTCGCTGGGCCTCCACCGACCCCCAATCTGCATCAAGCTCAATAGTCAGAAGTTCGGAAAACGGATCAGGTTACATTGGTTTACAGAGATGAGTTAACAGAATTGTTGAACGGATCATTACGCAGCCCTGTACATGTTATTTGATACATCTTTTTCTCAAATTAAGTAGAAAATGGTTTGACGCGCTTTGGATGCTTTGAGGTGGTAACACCGAAACCCCAACATTAATAACGGCAATTATAGCGGAAGCTAAGACCTCGATGGAGTAGCTGCTGCTTGCTCGTGTTGTGATTTATAAAGTTAAGCGACTTCTGCAATGTCTGGTCATCGGATGGCTGACACATTTCTAAATATTTGTAATTCATGGTTTTGGAAGGCACGTAATGTAAGCTAGCAGTCGTAAAAACCATAAAAGGAATTGAACTAGTATGGTTGGTTATGGTCTGATCAAAGCCTGAGTCCAGCAGTGGCAAGTTTATTGGCTTATGATTATAGATGAATATCATCTTGTGTCAAAAAAAAGCTAACTTTATAAAATGCATACTTCAAAACCTAAAGATAATCTCAGACAATTCTGTTAATAATAAGAAAACATTATTATAACAATGCGGTTAACACAAAACGGTAAACCAAACCCATATCAGGAATAAAGTATTTGTTGCGGCTGTGCTCAGGAATAATAAGTAAACATTGAAAAGATGTTTACGAATTTCCGAAGACTTTGAAGTCGAACGCTTTGTGCAATTTGAAATAGGTGGGAGATGTATTGTTTGATCGTCGCAGGATGTTTCGACAGATCGAAGCCTTCTTTATTGATAGCAAAATGGTTTGAAAAGGACTTTTAAAGCAATTTTGTTAAGTTGTGTATAGTCCTATTTTATTATAATACTGATGTACATTGTACGCTTAATTACCACTAAAATAATCTACTAAAGTTAGTAACATTTTAGTTTTAATAACTTTCTATACAACATGTAACATACATGTTGAACATTGGCGATAAGACTACAGTTTATTCATAGTGTGCTTAAAGTAAATAAAGTTAATTTAACTTTAAAGTGTTTCACAAGGAACACTATTAGGGCCGCCATTATTCCTCTACATAAATTATGTATGCTCAAAGACACGAAGAAATTGAATTCATCATAGTTCGAACGGTTATTGGAGTGTAAGAAGTTAAACAAAACTGCAAAACGAAGTTTTTGAACATCGGAAGCGGAGTTTCCGATTCCAACGTTGAAGCAAGCGAATGGAGTGTAGAATTAGTTTCGACATTTTCGGACTTAATTATCACGGTTTCGCTTTTAACCTAGATTCTCCGCGTAAATTCACTTAAACCATTTGAGCTCCCGCAAACGCAGTAACCCAATTGCCAGGTGCCTCTCTTATAATTATTAATAGGCAGGATTCGTAATTTTGCGACTGTTTGTGATTTATCCGCGCGTCGCTGAGGAAGCTGGCTTTCCGAGGTTTGAGCGAACGCCATTTGTTATGAACGAACGTGTCTCGACACTTTTGATACGATAGTACATTATAACTTCTAATATTTAGAACGTAATTAAATATGAGTATAGAAAAAATATTTGTACATAAAACGTATTTTAGGCTATATTTTGATCTCTTACAAAGTTACTATGCTGTCGGTTCAATGTTGTCGGTTCAGTGTTCAAGTCTACAGTGGTGTCGGGAGATTTTCTACTGAGAAGGACCAGCAAGAAACTCAGCAAGCGTAGCACTTTTCTCATCAACAGAATATTGGAAAATAGTCATAGAAGTCCATTAACCACCACAAAACAACATAGAAAAAATCTAATAGTAATTGTAAACTATTATGAACTTAATTCATTGTTTAACCATAGAAAGTTAAACAAGCTCTTCGTGTAAATGAGCAATAACATAATTCTCTGTTGGGACAAACACACTCGCGTACACACAATTAATTATGGTCGTTGATATAGACATGGCCACTTGGGCACCCGTCTGCACGTCGCCAGAGCAAACTGGACGTGTTTCATGGCTGCAAAACAATCATGGTGTCCTGTTACTCAAACATGTTTCAATATAGATCTCGTTTACGTTTACTTCCCACTTCGAGTATAACGTACTTAAAATATCTGGCGAATTACGAGTATTTTATAGCAAGATCATGGTCAGATTCAGATTTATATATTGCATATATTTTCTTTGTGACGATGTTTGATGTTGTGATTGTTACGTCTAGCCGCTGCGCCGTAATGTTTCCAAAAACTTGTATATAGTCTATTAATAGATATTTAGCTTATAATACTATCCTGCTGCTGGACAAAGGCTAAAAATCAAGTCATCGCTACAATTGATGGGTATTGGCTTAATCACACGCTTGTCTAATTCGAATTGGTGATCATAAACCCGGGCTGGGCTACAAAAACTCTAAACATTTAGCTCGACTTGTGAATTGAATGGTCGATCTCAGGATTTCGAGCCAAATGCTAATGCCACTTCTATGTATACTAGTTAATTAATATTGTGTCACACAGTACACTAGATATAAAAACATCTTTGGTATGTTGTAATAAAGGTCTAAGTTATCCAAATTATCCTCCCTCGATAATTCTCACAACTACTGACCGTGCGCTACATGCACCCAAGGGCTTCCTGCTATACTCACTAGGTTTTTACCTACTTTGGTAGGTAGTAATACCTACCAAAGTGGGTAAAAACCATACATACTAGGACACTAGGTTTTTACCCACTTTGGTAGGTATTACTACCTACAAACCGGTTATCAGTTTCATTCATACTAGTACAAGAAGTAGATTTTTTTTTATCCCTTATAAGACAACTCATGACATCGATCTCGCCTGATGGTGAGCGTAGATGAGGTCTACGATGGAGCGAGCTGCCCAGAAGAAGCCTATTAACTCTCGCCTTGAAGGTTACTTGGACCTACCTAACAATATGAGTTATGTGCGGCTGATGTTCAGATTACCAAAGAAAAAATAAGTTTTTGAATTTTAAAAGCTGTCAATTATCAGAGAAGTTATGATTACTTGTAGTCAGCTTAAAAATAAAAACTAAATCTTCAAGTTACAATCGCTCTAATAAACAGTACAGTGAGTATTATGCTACCGACAAAATCCTGATTGAATTGAATGTAATTCAAATTGAATCAACTTTTGAGATATCACGTATTCATGAACAGTTCATTACAGCTTACACGAAGTTTCTGTCAGTTTGTTCGTACTGTGTAGGTGGTATTATATCCAACTTCGGTGGGTGGTGTGTGTGACATGGTATTAGGGTGTGGCGGGAATTTTTCAAATTTCTCAGTTCCTCATAATGAAAGTTGGGTGCTCGCAAAAAGCGCGTCGATAAGGCCGAGGGTGAAAACGTGATCAACCCGGAATCTTGGATCACTTAACAACTAACTATCTTTGTTCTAATTGCCGAAAATGCTTTAAGATAACTTTACTTGACCCTATACTATTTGGTTGGTAATTAAAATAACTTAAAATAACATTATTCGACATTTATCTTGTGTTACACCCAGCGCCATCTGGACGGTTGTGATGACATCAACCTAGATGGCTTGTTTGACGAAATCACAGATGGCGCTGACGTCTTAATATAGTGTGTAAATTAGCATAAATACAAAACCTTTGTATGAAGAGACTTCACTTCTCACTGGCTTCCGATAAGTAAACATCTAAAGTTGCTACCTCGCTTTCATTTGGGCACCCTCCATTTTACATCTGGTGACCCCGACGTGATTCGCACATTCGCTTCGTCCTTCTTGCCACATCTTGATTATTACTATAATTTATTTTTTATGTAACGACATTGCATGCCTGAGTATCATAATTTTAATGCTTTATTTTATTTATTTATTTATTTTACAAGTCATTGTACACACATAAGAGGGTAACAAAATAAGTTCTACGGGTGAGTGTAGTACAAGGGCGCTGCTTATTTCAGTTTATTTGGTTTAAAAAGCAAATATTTTTATGATTTAATTTGTGTCATATTGCTGTATGTTGATATTGTATGTTGAACAACAGTTAAATATTATGTGAGACTCAACCAATGTATGTTATACAATTTACCATATTTTCAACAATAAATAATGTATGATTTATGATTTAGGAAGTCTTGAATCAAGTGCGGGTATTCAGAGTCATCAATCCGAATCGCCCGAGGGTAGACTACAAGTATGTTACCGAAATACCAAATAACACTGTATCAGGTTATATCACAACTACTGTATTAGTGTCTTCCCTATTCATTTAAACTACTACAACAATGAATTCGTGTGTGTGGATGAGTTTTGCGTGTCATCTATATGATGATTTGAAAATATATTTTTTTTCAATAGGTATTGGTTTTTACCACCACGCAAATTTCTGACGATGAATTCGAATATTTCATACGTAATGTGATGCAAAGATATGCAAGAATAATAAGAAGAGGATCTCTTTGGACCTTCTTGGAATATTCCGGTACAATACAATAAAAACAAAATAATTTCGTCCACGAATTCCAGAATTTGCTTTAAAGCTAACTTTTAGCGGTTCTATTCTCGTTCGATCTCGCCTTTCAATACAAAACCGCATCAGTGGCGCGGCCAAATAATCAGATATTATTCGCTTCCATGTGGTGGTGGCTGTCTGCGGACGATCTACAACTTCGTTTAGCTCACCAACTGTCAATACATTTTGCCTTTACATACACCTTATTTATTTATTTATCAACTCTTCGGTAGCCGAGTGGCATGAGCGGCCGGCATGAAATTCGAAGGTCCGAGCACCCAAGAGGAGCTTAATGGCGCACTGGTTAAGTAACTTTCGCATGACCGGTCATCGGATGGGTGGCGGAGCAAATCGGATCGGTGAACGGGTGGCAAAAAAAAATCAACTCGAGCTTGTCCGTGCTTCGGAAGGCACGTAAAGCCGTTGCTCCCGGCTGCATTAGCAGTCGTTAACAACCACCAATACCTCCTAGGCCCGCGTGGTGGCATATGACCGTTGTCCCTATCCATCCATATGGAAGGCTCGTGCCCCAGCAGTGGGACATAGAATGAGCTAGTGATGATGATGTAAACTTTCAAAACGAGTTTCATTCCCAAGTCAGGCAAGTAAGTTACGGCTGCTTGGATTGTATCCTAAGCAATGAAAAATTTGAAAAGATAGAATGTGAGTTTGGATTGGCATTGACAGATTTCGGCCGCTCCTCTTCCATTTTTAAAATTTTTGAAAAATGTATGAAACAATATTTATTTAATTTAATATATTTTTTATGCATAATTTAAAAAAAATATTAGCATTCTACACTCCTTTTTTAAATAAACTATAAGTGTGCGAAATTTCATACTCCTCCGTCCGCGCAATTTGCTTAAAAAGGGATCCAAAGATTTCGCTTCACGTATTAAGATTAGTGATGTCTTGATTACAATGGTAGAAACCTAAACTCAAAAGTAGGACAGTACATAGACTAATTGTTTTATCTAGTTGAGTTGAACCCCAATGGGGTAGTAAAGTGGGTCTCAAAATAATAGTTACATAGCCAGGGTTTGTTATCACCTACCCACGTTTGGCAAGCGTGGTGATTGAACCAATACTTATTAGTATTGTTGATGACTTAATTTTAATGATTGACCTCTGCCCAGCAGTGGGACAGGGCAAAGGCTAATATATACTTTACTATTTATGAAACTTATTAGCATGCACCGAATACATTTATACATTACAAAGCTCATATCTATTAATTGGCAATGCTCTAATTAATGGCCGCCACGGCATGCATTAAATTAAATATTATACAAGACTGTAAATGCTAGTTTATTTTTCCCGACAATTTTACATTAATATGTGTAAATATTTACAGATGAGCATAAATTTTATTGCGATTTATAAAAAGTGCAGTGAGGATAAGTTTATTTTACAAACTGATTTCATTATGAATATTTTATTTACGTATAAATGAATACTACCACAGCTTATAAATAAAACGCATTATTCAAGTTGGAATTCAATCTAGCTTTTTTTGTAGCAACATTTACCGAAGCACAAATTGAAAATTTTCTTCGTAGTTCAAATTAAAGAGAAAGTTAAAAAAAAACCATAAGACCTGGTCAATTATCCGCACTGACTTCAGCTATAAATCGCGATGATGGATGAGAGACGCGGGTTCAGTCCACGGTTGGGGCTATTAATTAATGCAAATTGAAGAGCTCTTTACGTCATAAAGTTAGACTCGTATAACTTTATCTGTCGTCTTTATGCAATTAATTATATTATTCTGTAATGTTTCTACAGCATTGCTTTTAAAGATAATACTTTTATTTACGTTTAAGATTGTTATTATTTTAATAATTTAGATTTTTTATTGTCAAATGCTACAGAATGTATCTTTGAGCTTTTGTGGTGCTCGTTAGCGCAGCGGCTAGCGTACCTTAGAATTTATGCAACTCTTGCAATAGTAAGTAAGTAAATAGCCTATAAATGTCCCACTGCTGGGCAAAGGCCTTCATCATTGAAATCAAGTCATCACTACAATTGATGGGTAATTTTGACAAAATCTTTCCAACTGTCACATGGCTTCGTTCTTTCGTACAGTCTGTAACACAAATCGCTGAAAACTTAAGAACTATGTCAAGTATAAAGTTCAAATTACAAAGTTCTTTATTGCATATTTATATAAAATACAGTGAAAAAAAATTAAAAATCTTAAAATAAAAAAGTAAAAATTTACTATAGCGTTGTGTTATCAAATTTGTGGTTTTCATCTGCAAAGATGAATCTGCATGTCCATCGGTTGCAATGATTGGATAGATGGCACTAATGTCGCTCTTCAAAAAATCAAAAAGCAGTGGAAAAATTCAGTGCTTACGTCAGCGTTCCCGGTAGCATAGCGGTCAGTGCAGCCGCTCGGATTGCGCAAGGTTCTATTCCTGGCTGGGTCGGGTAGGTATTTAATTTTTTCACTGTATTTTATATAAATATTTAATTCAGCTTAAGTGTACAAATTAGCACTTAAAATAAAAAAGTAAAAACTCTTTATTGCATTCATGTTGTACACAGGTGTTAAAAAAGATAAAAAAGAAACAAACATGACCCTGCAAGGGCACAGCAAGTTTTCTAGAGTTGACAAGCGCCTAGTCTAGCTTATTTAGTTGGTTTGACAAAGTGCTAAAACGTTTAGCTTCTTGTCTTGCTGCGTACAAAGTGCAGCTTCACGAAACAACGATCCAGCACAAAGGACGCGGCTAACAAACCTGATATGTCAGCGGAAACTGCTCAGTGCTTTTAAACGCAGCACCTCCTAATTTCTCAGAGTCTTTTAGCGCTGGGGCAAATAGAAAAAGGATGAGTTGCTTTTAAGGCACCGTGAGTGGTGTAGAGTACGCCACGACGCTACTGGCGGAGTGGAAAACACAATTGATTTCCTTAGTCCTAATTAAGGTTGTTTGAAAAGAGAAAAAATATTTAATCCTGCCATTTTGAACTCCAGTCTTTGCAGGGATATTGAGGTTCTTTGTTATTAAGTAAAACTGTAAAGGGACAACCCTAGGTCGAGCTGATACGTTGTTCTTGGTCATCAACCTCATGGTCAAACATAAACAGAAGTCGAAACATTGCAGGAATAAACAAAAAAAAAATTAAATAAAGTTTTTTTATGGAAAAATAAATCTACGTAAATATATGATTTTGCATGTTGTCACAGTGTTCTTTATACTTTGTTGTATGTCTGTGTTTCGGGAGTATACATATATTACCAAATATCCTGTATAGCGTATTTTTATTTTTATTTTATTTTTAAATTAACTTTTTAGAGGCTATAACACCCGTTTGCAATGAACTTATGAATCGCCTAAGTCTTGACTTAACTATTACCCGCTTAACTATTACCCGGTCAAGTTAACTCGGCACCTGGCTCAAAAACGTCGCTTACACTCAGGTGCCGACTTAACTTGACCGGGTAGTAGTTAGGCAAAGACTTAGGCGATTTATAAGATTAGTGCAAACGGATGTAAGAGCCAGTAAGAAGCTCTATCGCAGATCAGATGTAATCATGATGTGTTTGCATCTAGTAGGTTACAAGTGTAAGATAAGTTTTTTAGTATGTAAAAATCAAGTGAAATGCATTGTAACCAGTTTTAGGAGACAAATAAAAAAAATCATTTCATTATAACTAACATGATAATACGGTTGTGTTAATGAAATATATATTTTAAGATTAAGTAGTTGTCGGTTATTACTAAGACTGTACTTTTGCACTACTTAAATCTAAGACACTAGTCTTATAAAAGGCTCCAACAATTTTATAAGTTTGCACAAAAATCGGTAGGTGTAAGGCGCCTTCCGGAAAGGCTGAGCGCCGCAGCGAAGGCTTGCCGTACAAACAACACGCAGACAATGTCGACTTTTAAAGTTATTTTGACAGTTAAGTAGAAAGTAAACTAAAGATTGGATAAAATGATTAAAAATTGTTTCTTTCTTCGTACTGGAATACATTTAATTATCTACTTTTGGAGATTAAACAGTCTACTTTCGTAATTATCGCGACACGGAATTATGTAAAGAACAGTTCTCAGTTCAAGAAACTCAACTTCAAGAAACTTAAAACGCTGTAAACCCAGAAACGCCAAAAAGATTTGATTAAAGTCTCACGATTTAGGAAGAGCCTAATTCTTGAACTATTCATAGAACAAAAGTTACAATTAAAATAAACAATGTTCCACAAAGCTGTTAACATAAATTTTTAGAATTATATATTTATCCCCGAACCATTTGCTGTAACCGAGATTCGAACACATAACTGCTTACCGCTAGACAAAATTAGTTGTTCGCTTATTATAACGTATGCCACGTTCCTTCAGATAAAAAGCATTTGAAGTAAGTATTAGATTGGTTAGAAGCGATCTTTTTTAGAGACAAGTCATTCTATGTTTACCATTATTAAACATTATTTTCTGTATGTGTATTTTTGTGTAGGAAATACAAATTTCTCTCTTTATTTATATCATCATCTGCCATTTGTACGTGTATTTATATGCAGTCTCTTTCCTCAAATGTTTTTCTTTTTGTAGTGTGTATATTATATTGATCCTTTTTATCTTATCTTATCATTATCATCAGCCCACTACCGCTCACTCAGGCCTCTACTCTCGTACGCACTACACGGACCTGCGCCATCATCCATTTCCTGCCATCCACTTGGACTAGGTCGTCTGACCATGTATATATGAAAAGAATAGCCCTTACTTAGCTTGACTGGCTCATCAACTCCCAAACCTTTAGACTTAGAAAGCTGAGATTTTGCACAAAGGTTCTATACAACGTGTGTCAGAGAGGTGTGGTAAAAATGAAAAGATTCAAAGTTTATCCGATCTAGACCTTGGATGTGTTGTTACTAAGACATAATTATGTCTTAGTAACAACACATCCAAGGTCTAGATCGGATAAACTTTGAATCTTTTCATTTTTACAACACGCAGACAATGTCGACTTTTAAAGTTATTTTGACAGTTAAGTAGAAAGTAAACTAAAGATTGGATAAAATGATTAAAAATTGTTTCTTTCTGAATGACAAATTTAATTATTAAATTAAATTTGTCATTCAATTCAACTGTAAATGAAATGTTAATATTAGTAAAGTCATGCGCCTCAGGCGCGCATAAGCAAGCAGCTGTGATCATAAATGTAGATCATAAAAGTACGCAGAGGCTACTAAACCGCTAGGGCTGTGACTTGTATATTATAATGTGACGTCAAACTAGAAATATTTAGTTTAAAACTGCTAACAAATTAAAGTTAATAATTATGTCTAAGTAACTCTGCATTCAAGATCTCGATCGGATACACTTTGTAACTTTTCATTTTTAACACACCTTTCTGTTGCACGTTGTATATCATGTAAAAATGAAGAAGACCGGATTTTCCGACATTCTTGCGCTGGTGGTTGCTAGTAGTATATTATGTATTACCTATATACTCTAGTATCTAATATAGCGTCACGCTTTGTCACGCCACGACACTCGAGTGTCACGTCAATTAGTCAAACTCGTTCTGCAACACAACAACGAATGTGACGGACGAGACAACGCAACGGGAACGGTAAATCCCGCAATCCCGCACATGATTTGTGTGGTAGACGCGCATGTGCGTCCCGCGAGCGATGATATACCGCTTTTAAATAAATACTGGGACGCCTACATTTCATACTGAGACCCAATTTTATTGTCGTATGTTAGTTTGCGGATTGTAAAACTTAATTGCTACCCGTCGATTCTGCTTTTTCTGTAACCTAATGTGTACATCAGGCTGCAGATACACTATTGAGGCGTTATTGACTTGACTTGAGACCCTGTTCTATAGCTCCTAAATTAGTCTAGACCTCATCGTAAATAATGCTGTAAGCTCCACAAATAAATGTAAATAAAAATTCAATAGGACAAAGGCCATAGCTCAACAAGCCAGACATCAATGGCTTGTCTTACCTGCTACAGCTATTTAACATACACAAGTATTTAATAAGGTCACTGGGACCGGTTAGCGGTCACCCATCCAATTGCAGAGTTGCTGAGAGTCGCTTCGGTTTTGCTATCACAATTAAAGATCTTAGTCTTCAATTTGATTTAAATAAAATTATCTTATAATCTACAAAGTAAGCTTCCTACAGCCAAGCACATTGGCCGATAATTCGCTAATACATAGCTGAAATTTCCTGTTGCTACTAATTAATTTATTGCTGTAACTAACTACGTAATCAGTATCTAATTATCAGTCTGATGGAGTATCCATAATAACTAATTGCTTTTAGAACCTTCAGTATTGATTACAACTGAAACCTATATCTAAACGTTTGGTAGAATTTGAGTAAACCCCGTCGGGAATCGAACACGCAACGTCGCGGTGTCCGACTAGAGATCTAACCGTAAGATCCCAGAGGCGGTAGATAAGGTCGTTTATATGCAAAATAACCACATCTACTATCGAATCCCACACTAAGCATAGCTTGTAAGGTGTACTGTTAATAGTATAGACAACGAATTAACATAAAATATTTTAATATCAAATATTTTCTAGGGGCACTCTATAAACTTTTTAGAGCGTTTGCTAGCCGAAAGAATATATGCTCGGTTTGAATGCGAGAAATTGAGGTTCAATCCTTATAGCTCCGGCAGACTACTGGCGTGAACCTATGCCAAACACAAGCTTATAAGCTTTCTTGGTGGGTAAATAAGACGGTTGTAATTTCGTATTAAAATATTCTTAAAAAAACACTTCTGCGACAGACATAATTTCACTGGGACATAGCCATAGGCAGTTGCTAAGTATTGCAGTATAACAGTAACAAAGTTTGACTTTAAAAGGATAACAAACCTTCAAGCTAACTTTAGACAAGCACAATGTAAATATTTATCAAATTTGGAGGAGAGTACGCCGCTGTTTGCCCGCCACGGGAACCGCTCCCGATCCGAGAGGTACATTAAAACAATGTCTTCAACTTACAGTTCAAACGTATGATCATAAATAAAATTACTTTAATACAGAAGTCATTCTATTAATACTCGTCTAAAATAGACATATTTTTTACTCTTTACGGGCTTAGAGCATTAAACCACTAAGTTTACGGGTAAACACTTCGCCTTCACCTATGTTAATGTTGTTAATGTTGTGATGATAAGATCGGAGGTGGAAGCACACTTGACCCAGAATTCTCAATTATTGAGGCACTGGTTATCTTATCAGTAACTGTCGGAACACAACAATGCTACTACGAGTAATATTGATGTTATAGCTTATCGACCACAAAGGCGGTTTTGTCAACGCAATATTAAGAAGATTTGAATGTCCTCTTAGGTATTGTTTTGAAATGAAACAACTTTTACGGATCTACTCGCGTTTATTTAACACATTTTTTAAAAGAAATGAAACAACTTTCCTTTTAGGTAAAAAAACTATGCTGCAGCAATTGTTCAATTAAATAAAAAAAACTTTAGATAATAGCTCCAAGCATTCGAGAATAAACAAAACTAACAAATGAAAATTAACCAAGTACGAACAATTCTCGTAACGGGCTCGTAGAAACTCCTTGCTACGGTGCTACGATGCTACGATGCTACGAATTTTTTACGTAGCTGTCTACGACAACGTTTGCTCCAAAGCCTTTGGAGATTGCATTTGATTAAATATATTATCTTTATGCTACATAAGCTGCGCGAGATATGTTGTTTTGGCTCAGGTAAACATAATACGTATTTCTGTTGTGTTTATTTCGGCTCTCGTGACTTTAGTGTCACTTTGAAATATCATAAAGCATTTGCTGGATTGTCTTGTTTTATGACAAAAGCATTAAAGTCTCTTCTCTTTTACTGAAACTAAAATTATAAGTTATTGGTGGGACTTTTTGCAGATATAATAAATCATTACACATTATAATATTATTCGTATAGATTTTGATAAAATATTACTTAGATATTGATTAAGATAAGATATCAAAAAGCTTCTGTAGTTTGTTGTAGGTCATAAAATAGATCAGGTATCACCTCAATAGTTCAATTGACCGCACTTTCAAAACGGTAAGCGGGTTTCAAACATCGCTATGCAGTTTTCCGAGTCCCTAACTGTTTAATCGTCACCAAAACGCAAACCTAACGCGAACGACTAAGTTCAACCTTTAATTATGACTTTCAGGACGCAGACTGTAACATTATCGCGCCGTAGAGACATTCTCCACTCCTTTTTTTCAGTTTCTGTAATTTTTCATATCGAAACAAAAGCGATGAAACGGGGTCAAGTGGAGCCGCCGTGAAATACAGCCTACAATACGAGGGGGGGGGGCTTCTTTTAGAGGATTTGTAGCTCATAATTGGAAACCAGGTATCGGGCCGCAAGTTACGTGTGGTTAATTAAAAATGCTAACAGTCACT
>OY720042.1:16692382-16715724 GCA_963082485.1 Eudonia mercurella
GACGTCGCTCGCGGTCTTTTGTAGCAGACGTACAACTTTCTGACATCGTTTTTAGTTGAGTTCATTGTAAAAGTTTCCCCCAGCCATATTTCGCTCCCACTTTATACAGAATGAAGTTCGAATATTTACAACTTGTCATATAAGTTTGTTCAAACATTTCAAATATAGAAACTGCTGTGTAAGTTATGTCTATTTCAAATATTATTACGTTTTCTTTAGTTCTTATAATATTCAATCACCATTAATAACACTAAAAATAAGCACAAATTAGCAGTACTACAAATGAAGACTTCCACTCCGCAAAGTAAATAATTAATTTAGAGGTAAGAGTACACACATAATTATGAAAACGTTTTGACAATAATATTCCATATTATAAAGTACTACATACATAACGTAAGTAGATAAAACGTAACGGACATTTCCTTCACAATGTATAATGATAGTCGTTTGCATGTCTTCAAACAAAACCGAATGCATAACTTCAAAGAAATGAACAAAACAAATACAACTTTGATATATAAATGTCATTACAATAACAAGTGGTCCGATATGGGGTCCGATTCTGAAATATCGTTCGCCGCTCGATCTATATCGAGCACTCGTAAATCAGCTCTTTACGGCGGCGGCGGGCGCGCGCCACTCACTAAAAATTACACCACCATACGATTTACGACCTGCCATAGTCTACTATTGGCTATAGCTCTTCCACTTGTGCTCGCTTGTGTACAGCATGCTTTTAAAGCATTCAAAACCATACAAATTGGTACTTTATAGAGGATCGGGAAGCTTGTTGTCATTATACATTGTGAATTGAGTTTTAAACACAGATTGAAGATTTATTATTGATAGGTACTGTAATAGTCTATACATATACAAATCCTCTAGACTTTTTGGACTCTTGGGTGTTTTTAGGAATAAAATTTTGAATTACAGCGAAAAGCATCTTATTTACTGTAACAGATACTTTACTGTAATAGGTAGAATTTTCAGTAAAACATCAAAACCTTTTTTTTTATTTTTTTTATTTATGAACATGGAATCTACAACAGCACTTCATAAACTAAGTTATTATATTGTATACTTAACTTCCTATCAATTACAGTTTCCTACTTTGTGAAACTACATATTTAATTTATGTCGCTTAAGCGAATTTACGTACTTGCAAAATAACTTAAGAGTAAAAATTTTAATTTTTTATAATAACGTTAAGTAGCATCATGGAATGGGTTAAGCCAACCGTTTATAGAGCCGTCACTGTAAGTAATGTTCGATAATAAAGAATGGACGTCTTTTGGCTGAAATGAAGATGATGATGAAGATAATGATGATGGTGATGATGATGATAGTGATGATACTCTTTAATCTATTGCGTGTAAGTACATGTGAGACTCATAAGCAGATTTTAAATACTGCACAGTAAATTAGAAAGGTAAATGAGTGACGGCCCTATTCTACAATTTCTTTTTGACATAACAGCTAGAGAGTGCATCGCTCGATATGCCGGACTATGTACATCTGAAGTCTGGACGAAAATAGCACGCCGACTAACAAGTGCATTTAAAAACACACCTCCTACCTTGGAGCTGCAGCATCTGAAGTGCACCATAATGGGTCTGGAGTGGTCGCGGCCCCTGAAGGGTTCGGCCTATTTATAGCTCTCAATGAGATGTATGTGAGTCAGGAGTTACGAGAATCCTCTTCACATCGATGTTGATTAAACAGGCGGTCGAAACAAAAGAAAAGGTAAGATGTAGACAAGCACTTATTAGATGAAAGAGTCGCTGAACACTAACGTACTTTGTCAAAGCAACTAAAGAATGAAACAGACTCTAGCCAACCTGTTATAAAATAATTGTGACATGGTACTACACTCTTGGAGGTACGCGATGGCGTGGTGGTTTATGGCCCGTTCTCCCTATACATCCATAGGGAAGGCTCGTGCTCCAGCAGCGGGGACATGAATGAGCTGATGATGATAATGTTGACTATACGTCCCTATCTACTGACCCTGATAGGTAGGGTATGGCAGCTGGAACTACGGGTCCGGCTGTCTTTTCAAGGGTACCACGGGAGTTCCGGATCCTAAGCCCCCTGTCGGTTATGCCTTCACGGGCGTCTCCGACAGGTTCCGGACATGGGTTGGACTCGTGGTGGCGTGTGGTTAGCTGTAGAAGTGGGAATGTTCGTCTGCCTGGTTGATGTGGCCAGGCTTCCATTTCGTGCACAGCGAGCGGGTCCAAGTAGCGGTCTCGAGGGGCCCGAGGCGAAAGGACTTGCGGGGCACGTGAGTTGCCCATAGTTGGTTGTCATGCTCGGTGGTTTTCACTGAGCAGAGCTCCAACATCTCCGGCACTAGTCTGGATAACTAGTAGAGGTGCCCGCTAGATGCAATACCTCCGGTTGAGCCAACCGCGTAGGATGTTGAAATCGGCAAGGTGCCTGGATGGGTACTGAGAAGTGAGTGGGCTTACAACTCCGCCACCAAAGAGGATAATTGGTAGTCAACTTAGAGTTGACGACCCGAGCAGTGGAATCTGCGAGTTGTGCTCTAGTGCAACGAGAAGTGAGCGAGCTTACAGCTCCGGTAACCTATCTGGATAATAGGTAGTGGACTATACGTGTCCACGGGGCGACTAGCTTGAGACACTAGTCTTAAAAGTACCGGATGAAGAATGGGCCTCGGTGCGTCCTGATCTGGCGTTATGACCTGACGTAGATGGTCCCTTGTGCTTGCACAAGGATGTCTGACACCTACTTTGTGACCTAATGGTTGGTAGGGGGTGTCAGTATAAACTTTAAAGTAGTGTTGAGTGGGTTGTTCATCACCGGGGAGAATGCGCTTCGGGGATGAAGAATGCGCTTCGGCGCGTCCTGATCTGGCGTTATGACCTGACGTAGATGGTCCCTTGTGTTTGCACAAGGATGTCTGACACCTACTTTGTAACCTAACGGTTGGTAGGGGGTGCCAGTATAAACTTTAAAGTAGTGTTGAGTTGGGTTTGTTCATCACCGGATTTTGGTAGTGACCATACCGTCACAAAGTTAATAAACATTAACTCGAAATCACCAAACATTTTCGGACCAAACTACAAAATAAAAAATCAAACTCCTCACTACCTGTTGGCCCTGATCCCCCGTTTTATATTCTAAACTACGCCGCTTGCTAAAAGCTTCGACGTATTCAGGCTTCTACACAAAAAATCGACCTACAAAAACTAGAAGCTTTCAAGGAAAAAATATGTAAATAAAGAATATCAAGGCATTCCATCAGAGGTATTCCTCAAAGAACCTTTTTAATCCTACCATAAACAAAACCGATCCTATCCGAGATCAAAGGCCAGAGGGTTCCGTGTAATTCCTAATACAATATTAGGAATAGTCGAGACGCAATTTTCATATGGAGGAATAAATCAATTTGGCTTAAAGGGCCGAGCCACCGGGCGCCGGCCTTAGCCGTTGCTGTCGCGTGGTCACATCGATTTGTCGATAATTAAAAAAAAAACAAATGAAAAAGCACGTTGAAAATAATCCCTGAGCTACATTTTACCACGAAAACGCTAATAGAATAGAAATCAAATAGAAAGATTATTGTACGGGACTTACATAAATCAACGATACGTTATAAATGACGTTTATGTCAATCCCATACAATATTCTTTCTATTTAATTTCTATTTTATTAGCGTTTTGCCGCTTGTTTAGGGGGACTGGTGCCCTACTATTATTACAGTACTATTTTTATAATAATATGCATTTGTTTATGATCGTATTTTATTTATGTAATCGTCATTCTTTTTCACCAGCAGTCTAACGTTTACCACCGCATGTACAGCAAATATCTTGAATTGTAGACAACCTGCATTTGCCTACTCTGATCAGGTCCGCTGGCCACAAAAGAAAAGCTGTCTTAATATTTAAAAAAATCGAAACCATTAAAAAAAAACTATATATTTCGCTAGCAAGAATAGAGTATTTTTGTTTCAAGTCATAAATTTCGTGAGACAATTGAAAAAGGTGAAAGGCAATCAAAAAGAGTGAGGACAAATCGCTCACCCAAACAACTACTACACAATCCAATAACACCCAAGGCAAAACCATTATCCATCATGACAAACACATAAATAAATCACCTATCGACACCTAATAGACGCCCATCACTACTCGTTCCACGTGACCACTGCCGAAACATCGGCCGAGCGATTGTGACTGCTCGCGATACAAACCCCGGCCCGATCTGCAAACACTGCCTTTTTACGACTTCGCGTCTTAACAACAACGTAATAGGATCCGTAACTCTTCGAAACTCCTTTATTGAAATCTAGGGACAAATTTTTGTTCAGTCCTTTTAGTTCGAGAGTATTTTTTTCTCTATCAAACATAGAAGTTTGGCTTTGATTGTGAGTATACATGTTGGTAATGGTTGTTTCGGTTAAATAATGTTTAAATTGGCTGCGAAGTGACTTTGCGATTCGTAGGAAATTATTTAATGAAAAAACGTTCATAGATAGTATCCCAGATCTATAATGTGTATGGTTAGGAGCTCGATGGCGATGGCGCAGTGGTTTGTGCATCCGGGTTTTCTACCTTGCAAGTTAAACTGGATTAGTGATCAAAATATAAGTATTTTCAAGCTTCTTCGTACTTCATAAGGCACAAGTTAAAACCCAACGCGCCTCGGACTAACATTGTAGTAATGGGTCATATGGGAAGTCCTGAATCTAGCTGAGACGTATACAGGCTTATGAGGAGTTGCTATGAAACGCTGATGGTGAACCAAGTAAACAATAATATCGATCCTTGCTACAAAAACAGACTTAAAAATCGTGTCATGATAATCGAATTTTTGTTTGAACTGCAGCTCGGTACAAATGCAAAGACTGGCGTTCGACGGAACAGCGCCGCTGATTGCGAACAGAAAGACATATCAAAGGCGTGATAATTAAATAATAACCCTTTATAGCCCGCTCGGACGAGGCTAGAATTTCTTACGAGCTCCGCAGGGGTGGCTCTGCACTGTTTATTGAAATGTTGGAAAATATGCATTTGCATAAAGTCTGGTGGATGAGAAGTTGTAGTTTTATTATCGCATTATCCTTTGAACCGTTATTTGTATCTTGTTTGTAAAGAAATATTTATTAGTAATGTATTTAAACAGTTTCGTTGCAATGGTTTATTATGACTGTCACATCCTATTTTATAGTCTCAAGTTCTCAAAACTCATTACCGGATAACTAGTTGTACTTTTTACAAAATAAGGTTTCTAAATGGCATGTTTGTAGGAAGTTCTAATTTTGTAAAAGTATTTTTACCATTGAAAATGGTTATCAGATGCAAATCGCCTGAGACGTATTTTGAAAATCGGTTAATAATTGTGACCTGTAGGTGGTCCCTTTTGATTTGGTATTGTAGAATAGTTTCTTTGATTATTGAGCGATCGTCATGGTAATGGTGCGTAATGCGGATGCAGGCGATAAGTGCATTCAAGTTGGAATTGTGTTATTTAAAATAAAATGTTTTTTTTTTTTCGTAAATTGTTGAATTCATTTTCAATGCTCCGATTCTTGCGGGGACTGCGAAATCTGTGAATTTTTTTGTATAGATAGCTCAGCAAATGACCCCTCTACTGTCCAGACGCGACGACAACTGGTGGGTTTATAAATAACTAGCTGACCCGGCGGACTTCGTACCGCATTTCTTTTTTTCTTTTTTTTTAATATAGCCTATGTTACTCAGCGGTAATTTAGCATTCTAATGGTGAAAGAATTTTTTAAATTGGTCCAGTAGTTTTTAAGTTTATTCGTTGCATACATACATACTTACATACAAAAATACAAAGGTTTCCTCTTTGTAATATTACTATAGATGTAAAAGTCACGTAAATATATAGCTTAAATTAAATATTTGCCAAAAAAGGCTGTAAAAAGTCGTACATCGAATTAAGTCGAAGTAATCGATAGCTTACAACAATATTTTCGTCCGCACAACCCTCGGATGGAAGCGGAATTCTACCAATGGCGTAGAGCATTTACTTCGCTTTTGTGCGGAAATGTAATTAGATGTCTTCGGCCGGTCTTGAGTTAGATTGATTGTATAGAACCCGGAGGTGGGTAGGGCTGCGCAGGTGCCGGCTACGGTTATCCGATATTTTACGGATTTATTTTTGATTGGTGTCAACTTAGATTCTAATTAGAATAGAATAGAATAGAATGAATTTTTATTGACCACAAACAGATTGTACAGTAACATAGGAAAAAAATAAAAAAAAAATTACAGATAGGTACATAAGTAGTAAAACATAAATTTTAGTGTGGCCAACTAGGCCCCAGCCTCAGCATAGGCTACAACGACAATAGCCGCTGCAGCGCTGGTATTCTGGCGGGACCTAGAGGTCGATAATTGAAATTTAAGATTTGTTGAAGTTTAAGACGATTAATTGAAGTTTAAGATTTCGCATATCGTTTTTTGACTTGTGTTTAAATTGGTCAGGGTATGTCTAGAATATGTCCCACTCTGTATATTACGCTTACTACTAATATTATTAAAAAAGCTTTAATAAATGCATAATTGTACACGCAATGTATAATTCAATCACGCAACAGAGTTAAAAATAGTAAAAGATGTAAAATTTAAAATTTTATTTTTAAATAAAATTTAAAAAAATTAAAAAGTAAGTAAATTGAACTTGAAATTCAAATCAACTTATCAAAGATCCTATTTTTAAACAGCTGTTGTACTACACATATTACATTTCACTTCTTTATCCTTTAATAGAAAGCTGCTTTATATCGTACTCAGTATTTTATTACTTATATACTATAGATTATACTATATATTAGAACTATACATTTTACTACTATATATTTTAGAACCTGTGTTCTAGCAAATAAATTTATAAATTGTTGTGCTTCGAAATCACAACCTTCGAAATTTACTGTTAAATTAGGATGTTACATTTTAAATTTAAAACAATTGTATTCAACCTGCAAGCAGGCGTGCAAAAATCTTAATTATTGTGACAACATTTTGTGGTTTAAGAATTCACTAACACTATAAAAGCAATGTCCTAATAGCCATTTTGATAATAGACTTTTAAATTTATTTATACTAATTAGTTTTATTTTATTTTTATGAGTTAAGTTTATCGACTAGTTCTGCACTGCCCCATCCCTATCAGCATGTATCGTCGATTCAAAGGGTGTTGTTACCGAAGTGCGCGGAATGGTAGTTTAATCGGTCCCACGCCACCACCCATTGAATCCCATCCCATCCACTTATCGTCAGCTTTAGTTCCAGTTCCGAACTTACGTATTAAATTATTTCTGTATTAATTGACCCTTCCAGCTGATTGGAATCGACATGGACATGTGGACTTTGGATTTAATTAATATGAACACGGTATTGTGGGCGGTAGTTAATATGACAGCTGATGGTGCGTATTGTAACGATCTGTCACGCGAACAAAGTTACGGAATTAGTTTTAATTGAACGTAAGGTTAATCTTTGGCTAATACTGCCTTATCACATAGACATAGGTGGATGCATTTTGGACTGTTTTGTTTGAATCACGACGATTTGAAAAGACCATTTCCTCTGCTTCTCATTTAAGGTCTGATCCCACGGTGAAATGTTTATAAGTTGTTTGTTGGTTATGATGTCTGGCTCAATACATGCTGGTGTTTGTCACCGACAGTAGCTTCGAAAACAAATTGATAGTGGTATTTTTCTAATCATATTTAATGTGTAACAACATAATAAAATTTGTTTTTCATCTTCCCATCTCGGAAAGAGTATTTTTGCTCTTCGATATCTGAGTGCAAAAGCCGTTTTTATCCGCTAGAGGATAAAGTAAATTGAATTTAGAACATCGTGTGCACTAAGTTTGTGAATTCAAAACATCATTAAACCTATTTACTGCTACCTCCATGGTGCCCAATTTATCAGTACACAAGTCACTAACCAACCAACATTACAGTACCTAACAAAAATATTACACTCAACTTAAGTAACTGTAGCAACGTTACTTTCAATTTTTCTTAATTATACCTAAGTATTATTTGTTATAATTACTTACCTACCTATCATAATGTAGTAGTTAATACCTAAACTGAAATAAAAGTATCTTGTGATTGTAAATGTTTTTTTTTGCATTTAGTCATTTCCTCGCTGAGGTGGGATGAAAAGTTACGTGTTGCACTCGAGTGCAAAGATTTTTCACCTCGTGCTCTTTTGATTCCCTCGCTAACGCTCAGGATTCTAATTTTTGAATCACTCGCTGCGCTTGTGATTCAATTTTAGAATCCTTCGCTTGCTCGGTCATCAAAATTGAGCACGCGGTTAAAAAGCAACTTTGCACTCTTGTATAACAAATAACTATTACTGCGGTTCATCCACAGCATTTGAAATAACTTCAGTATGTTAACACGTTTTGCTCCTAAACTAGAAGCAATATAGGTGATTTGTACCATTAATTTACTACTAATTGCTGTCTCTATTCCCTGGTGATAAGGATTAAATTTCCCAAGCAAACACTGGTATGATTTTCAGCGAACACCACAGTGGCTAGAGCATTATTTTGCAGCAAACTATATACTAATTACTGCTAAAAACGCAACATTAAAAAGTCGTTAGTTGCGTAAATGCGCCTTTTGTCCGGTGGCCTTTGTACCGTTGCCATGGCGACGGCGCATCCTGCGTCTACCACTCATTAGGGCATCACTTAGCAAGTAACTCCAGACAACCCAGGACTTAATATTGCTGGAGCAAATAGACGAGGGGATAGAGCTGTGGAGTGTAAGAGATAACTGTAAGTAGCAGAGCACTTTAACGGTGTTTGGAATACTACCGACATAGTTTGCTATTAAAAACAAAATTACTTATCTCAAACCAACCAGGTAAATAAGTATATACACTGAAAAGTTACCTTTCCAAAAAAAACTAATTTTAAAAACATTCGATCGCATTACCGTTACAAGGTTTCATAACTTTATATATCAAGTTCGAACGAAAACAGGAATCGGCCAAGTGCTGTAAAAAAAACACAACAACAAGTTCTCCCCAAATCTTAATACGGAATCACAGGTGCGCCCGGCGGCCCGCACAAGTATTAATATTTGACAAAACTGTCGATAGTATGCTCACCACAAATACTGAACACGTCGGGACATACGGGACTGACTTTTTATCATTGTAAAGACATTAGGAGCTTGAAAGCGCTACAGCTTCCTTCGACAAAGGGAATAACGATAATAGAAAATAAATTAAATAGGATGATTATTGTATGGGATTGACATAAACGTTATTTATACGTATTGTTGGCTTAATATTATGTCAATACGCAAGCATTAAGGTTGAAATATTGCATTCAGGTTCTATCTTAAGATAAGCAACAGTAATTAGTGTATAGGTGATCAAATTGAAGTAACTTGAACACCACCATGCTTTAGAAGGCAGATTATACCGTTGGTCATGGTCTCAATTGTTTTCGTAAAAAATCGGTAATAACCGAAAACACGCACACCGATGTCATACGGAAAGGTTCCCAGATGTGGGATGTTTATAGATGAATGATGACGATTATAATACTAGATAGAAAAATACCGCTGTTAAAAGCATTTTATAATGTTTTCTAAAGTTTACACGAACACTATACATTTAAATGAAACAACTATTACGGATCTACTCGCGTTTATTTTACACATTACTTTTTAATATTTATCCTGACGTTTCGAACCCTTTGCAGGGTCCGTGGTCACAGGGAGAAAATAAATGCGAGTAGATCCGTAAAAGTTGTTTCATTTCAGCATTATATAAATTAACTAACTCATTGTAATATTTATGCATTGCCCAAACCGAGATAAGGAAGAGCTAAGTTGCCATTAACATAAAATCATAATATCATTTATTATCTTTCATGTTATCATCTTTATTTATTGTGTTTCGATTCGAAGATTACTACAATTGATTTTTTTCTCTTTTGTTCGATTTATGAACGCATTTGTTTTTGTTGAACTATTAAAGAATATTTATAAAACTAACTTAAGCATGGCCACAGTAAGCCGTGCCTACTGATACTAAAGTAATATGCGCATTATGTATGAAATCGTTTCTGATCGCAACCTATTTTGAGACAGTTTGTAAATGTATTTTATAATAACATCGGGTTAAATAAAATGTTTGTATAACGTTAGTGGCTGCAATTTTCACGTAAGGTTAACGCCTGATGGCTGAGAGGCACAGCGTTGGAGCAGATAACCGATGGCCTTGGGTTCTATTCCCAGGTCGGGCAAAGTGTATTTCGAACTTTACCTACCAATATTACTATGTAAAGTAAATACTGCTAGACAAACACTTCTGTCATCGAAATCAAGTCATCGCTACAGTTGATAAGTATTGGGCTAATAACCACGGTTGGTGATCACGAGCCCGGACTATCCATCGAAAAATCCTAAAGTAAGTAAAAAATATTTTATCCTTACTAATATTATAAATGCGAAAGTGAGTTTGTTTGTTGTTTGATACGCTTCCATGCGTAAACTATTCAACCGATTATCATGAAATTTTGTGTATACATATTTTCAAGAGTACATATAATCGAAGACATAGGATACTTATTATTTTAAAAAAAATGAGTTTGTTTGTTTGTTTGATACGCTTTTCCGCGTAAACTATTTAACGATTTGTTTGTTTTGTTGTCATAGAAACTGTTAAAGCGGTACGAAGTCCGCCGGGTCAGCTAGTATGTATGTATATATTGTAACTCATCCTACATTATTTCATTTTAATTTCTTTCCTAATTAATTTCAATTTTATTGTATGTAATTTTATTATTTTTTATTTTTATTTTATTTTATAGACCATTGGTTATTTGAATTAGATGTATTATTGTTATTGTTATTATTATATTATATTATGTGAAATTGCTCAGATAGTTTAAAAATTTAGGTTAGGCAAGAAGGCTTATATTACCAATAAAAAATGATGATGAACAGCCCTTACTATGCTGATTATTATTCGGGAGGTTGACGCAACCCATTTAGAATACTATAAAGTGTATTTATGGGCACATTAATATCTGAGGCGGTAATTTCCGCAATAGTCCGCGGCGGATATCCGCAAATCCGGAGCGCAAATTAAAAGTTCCTCGGGTTCACGACGCAGCGTGGGCGCGCTATAGATCAGAGGTTATAGTGACACGTTTCAAATAGATCTATAACCTTAAAAAAGTTGATAACTTAACCTTAATAACACAATATTAAACACACCGTTAAAGCTGCATTTAGAAGTTATAAGCACAATTCGGTGGATCATAAAAGTCCCACTGTTAGGCTCAAGCCTTTCCACACAATAATGGCTAGCCCAATGCCAGTGACCCATCCAGTGACCGGCATTGAGGAAGTTGCTTAACGAATTAGATCGGACAAAGAATAAGGTCAAGTTTTCCGAAATTACAACTGGATCATGGTAACACTACCTAGTGAAATCCAAAAATGAAAATTTTTGACGAATGTATCGTGTTAGTGGCATTAGTGTTGAATACAGTTTTCGTCGCCAAATAATTTCATTAAAATCAATGTCGTTAAAATGTCGCCAAAGTCACAAATCACTTGCTTATCCCTATCTATTGATTAACGAAAAAGTGTCAATGACTGGTTCCTGTCGAACACTGGAGCCACTACTCTGCCGTTAATATTAACATAAACAAACAAATGGAAATGCGGTTGTCTCAACAAAAATAGCTTTAGCCGCTGAGATCGATAGAGTTCTACGCGCAGCAGCCATTAGTTCCGAAGCTGAGGCTGAACCGCGCGCCAATCCGAAACTTCATCAGCCGAGTGTGCTGCCATCAATAGATAGGTACAGAAGGCCGGATCCACAAACAAGCGATACGGGTGCGGCCATTCGTACGGTGATGTCGACTATGTTTGTGTTATGAACCTTTTTATATTAAAAATGTTTTTAAATTTTACCTTACGTGATTTTATTATATCTCAAACTTTGCAACAAATATTTAGATTATATAGTATTGTAATTTAAAGTGTCCCAACTAGTTAATACTGGAAATCGTATGGTGTCCACATGTCAGGCTCAGTCTAGTGCGGAGGCTAGGCCAACTGTAACATATTTGTAACGAGCGTTTAATGGAAATATATTTTTATTATTACTAATAATAATATTATACTCGGGAGAACGCCAGTCATACGTAAATCTGCCAGGACGCCACGCGCATTTTTTTTTAAATGATTCATAAAAAACTGCTGCGTATATAATTGTTTAAATACGACACATAAATAAAAATGAGCTGACGTTTATTTATTTTCATTCTATTTCTTAAGCTTTACAAAATATTACAACATAATTGTTAGCGTCAACCTTAGCGCTACAACC
The DNA here is from genome assembly GCA_963082485.1 of Eudonia mercurella. NCBI lineage: Eukaryota > Metazoa > Arthropoda > Insecta > Lepidoptera > Crambidae > Eudonia > Eudonia mercurella. The sequence continues at coordinate 16,704,769 of OY720042.1, forward strand.
GAGCGTAGGTAATTAGAATCGCTGTCAGCCAAAGTCACCCTTCTCTACCTATGTATTTAGTGAGCCGAGTGCGCTCTGCTATTTAGCTCAAATTCAAGTTTGCAATTAAAACTATGCCCATTTTTCGAGCTGCTGAAAATTGCTCTGAAACCTAACCGTGTAGGGATATTACATATTTGCAATTTCAATATCAACTATGCTAGCGATTTAATAGATATCCATTTATTGGACGCTTATTGATTAGTAATAGTTTCGTAATATTGTTTTAATAAATTCACCCTTTCGGGTGAATTCACATTGGAATGCAAAATATTACATGTCGATCTATTGAACGTTTTAATGAACATTCGATGTAACGAACGGGTAAAGTAATGGTAAAGTTTGGCCGTATTGTTTTTAAGTTCGTTAACAGAATATAGAGTTTGGTCACTAATAAAATAAAAATAAAAAATCGGTTTACTCATAATACAAACCACTAAAACTAAATCTGTAGTTTTACTATTCATTTACCGTTCGATATACTACGATAATACTAATATTATCGTCTAAACCCCTTATCAAATTATTTTCGATTTACTTACTTTGTTACGCTTAAAACAGGGCTACAAAATGGCATACTAAACTAATATGACGACCTCCGTGGTCGAGTGGTTAGCGCGCTAGGTCTGGCGTCGCGCCATCTCTGAGGTCCCGGGTTCAATTCCTGGTCGGGTGAATTTAGAGAAAACTGTTTTTCTGAATTGATTTCGGGTCTGGGTGTTTTTCTATGTTTATGTATGTTTATCCGTTATCTAGTTTACCATATTAACGAGTTTCAATAGAAGCTTATCTTGGGCTAGATAATTGGTGTGAGCGTAAACAAATTTTATTTTTATTTTATTTTATTTTTTTTATAATATCTAACCGCCGAAATTAATAACCTATTTCTGGTAAGGTAAGTAAACTAAGATAGGCCTATCTTAGTTTAGTTACCTAGCAACCGTTGTTATTTTCCGATAAATAACAGAAATAACTAAGCAACAAATCTCTAGCAGGCCTATCTCTTGCTTCTCTTCGGCGGTTAAATGAACAAATGAACATTTGCATAAAATGATTTATTCCTTTCGTTCCTACCAATAGTAAATATAATATGATTTAATAATACCGTATTAAGGTATGCTTCCGGTTACGCTTTAAAAGATTTTTTAATTAAATTAATCACGAATCTTTTCAACAAGAACACTGAAAAAAATAAATACTGTTTTAGAACAGTAAGAAATATTACAGTTGAGATAACGTATATTACATTTAAATTTACCCATTTCAGTCAGTACGTATTACTGTTTCAAAACAGTTACATATCAAACGGTAATTTTAATTCATTAAACAGTAGTTTTTACGTATTGAAACAGCAATTCTAACGGTTCACCGTAATCAATTGCAATACAGTAACATTTACTGTTTATAATAGTTATTTTCACTCATTAAACAGGTAGTTCTTACGTATTGAAACAGTAACTCTAACGGTTCACCGTAATCAATAGCAAGACAGTAACATTTACTGTTTATAATAGTTATTTTCACTCATCGAAACAGTAGTTCTTACGCATTGAAACAGTAACTCTAACGGTTCCCCATAATCAATAGCAAGACAATAACATTTACTGTTTATAATAGTTATTTTCACTCGTCGAAATAGGTAGTTCTTACGTATTGAAACGGTAACTCTAACGGTTCACCGTAATCAATAGCAATACAGTAACATTAACTGTTTAGAACAGTTATTTTCACTCATCGAAATAGTGGTTCTTACGTATTGAAACAGTAACTCTAACGGCTCACCGTAATCAATAGCAAGACAGTAACATTTACTGTTTATAATAGTTATTTTCACTCATCGAAACAGTAGTTCTTACGCATTGAAACAGTAACTCTAACGGTTCACCGTAATCAATAGCAATACAGTAACATTTACTGTTTATAATAGTTAATTTCACTCATCGAAACAGGTAATTCTTACGTATTGAAACAGTAACTCTAACGGTTCACCGTAATCAATAGCAAGACAGTAACATTTACTGTTTAGAATAGTTATTTTCACTCGTCGAAACAGTAGTTCTTACGTATTGAAACAATAACTCTAACGGTTCACCGTAATCAATAGCAAGACAGTAACATTTACTATTTAGAATTGTTACTTTCACTCATTGAAACATTAGATTTTACTGACTGACACAGTATTTCTAACTGATTACCGTAATCAATAGCAAAACAGTAAATTTTAATGATTAGAGTAGTAACAGTTAGGAACAAAAGTGAGTCAAAAGTAGTTGGTACCTTAGTATGTACAGATACATTAATAATAGTCAAACATGACCTAATTGCTTTAAATACAAATTATAGATTATGAAGGTATCAATCAGTTCACAAATGATCTGTTTATCATTTATGGTTTTTTACTAACTCGAAAGGCTAAAGCGTAAAAATCATACTTTTTTATATCCCTGAAAATTACCAAACCCCTGATAATTATGTATGAAAACAATGCCTAAAATTCTTAAATCAAGGAATGAGTACCTGTACATGACCTGTACATAATAAGTAAATAACATATAGGCTCAAATAAAATTTCGCAGAAAATGTGAAGAAAGTGTGTTGATTCACTTTTGCACCTGATACTTATTGTAAATTGTGTGTTGCTGTTTATTGTCTTTACAATTAGTTTGTCTTATTTGTAGCACATTTGACATTCCCATAGTTTTTTTTTACTGAAGTAAAACCAAAATATCTGATTTATATTGGTTCAAAGGGAGTTTAGGTAATATAAGTCACGATCTTTAAATCCGACTTAAACATGAAAGAATTTACACATTGTCTATTATTAGTTTATTTCTATTTATTCGAACTTAAAGTGTATCAAGAGATATGAAGATCTCAGAAGAATTTTATGTTATGAAAACTATTAATTAGACTACCCGCCATTAATCATAGAGGGTGGTACAACTGGTGCATAATAGAGTCAAAGGGTGAAAACGTTTAAAAGAAAATGCAATAGTTATCCTATTTTAAAAAGACTAAATGCTACTATCCTCAATATGTATGTTAACGGAAAATAATTGATTGCAAACATAATTTCTTACCAATTTCATGTAAATTAGAGATATTGGGTCCTTTCTTACCTATGAAATTGACGTTTTTCTCACTTATTAATAGGTGTATTACTTCTAAAAGTCAATACCGGTTATTAATATTGTTATACAGCTTTAATTAGGACTATGTTACTTAGGCTTCAGTATTAACAATGATTATTCATTATGTGTCTCTATCGCACAATTTTTTTTTTAAATTGACTTCTTTTTTGTTCGCGGAATTGATCTTTTTTTTCATTGTAGCTTTGAAGGGACTTTATTTTTTTTCTTTTTAATGTCTGCTATATTTAGCTAGTAAAACAATCACACTACTCTACAATTTTTATAGTGTTAACATAAATAGACGCTTAGAAAATTAAAAAAATGTTAGTATGAAAAATATAATTTTATAAAAAACCTTCATACAAAACGTTAATCTCATAGGTCAAGGACCTAATACATCACAAAATAATAAAGATTGGTTCAGTTGCTATGCTACTAACTGTATTTTTACTTACCAAAACATAAGTTTATTACTGACTGACTCATTTCTAGCGATTTACCGTAATCAATAGCAAAACAGTAAAATTTAATGCTTAGAATAGCTATTTTCACTCACTGAAACATTAATGCAGGCAGAGCCATCTATTAAAAAATGTTTGTATCTTTAGGATATACACCGATAGGACGTACACCGAGTGGTTAGCTGTATGAACGCAAGATGGCGCGCTAAGTAAAATATGTCCCATCAAAAACATTTTCATCTCTCCTTTTCCGAAAGTTCACCTTTAGGCTGATATAACCGAACTATTTGGCCGAGTACGATCATTGAAAAATTTATGCCGAATACCGAATATTCGGCTCATCTCTTTAGTGCATTACATAATAGGATATTGTTAGATAGATTTTATTGCATATTCCTGTGCGATCGCCAAGTCAACTATTATTGGTCATTTGATAGATTTTAGTAACCGAAATACTCGCCACTCGACTAAATTACTAGTTAACATAATCCAAACTAGCCTTTCATCGTCATCATCATCATCATCATCATCATCAGCTCATTTTATGTCCCCACTGCTGGGGCACGAGCCTTCCCTATGGATGGATAGGGAGAACGGGCCATAAACCACCACGCGGGCCCAGTGCGGGTTGGTGGTTGTTAACGACTGCGAATGCAACCGGGACCAACGGCTTAACGTGTCTTCCGAAGCACGAAGGAGCTCGAGATGATAATTTTTCGATTAATTTTTCCGATGACCGGCCTTTGCGAAAGTTGCTTAACCTCAGCACTCGCAGACTGGGCGCATTAACCACTGCGCCATCAAGCTCCTCAACTAGCCTAACAGAGCCTATAAGAGCTGGAACTAGCCTTTACTACCAAAAAATCTTGAAAAAATTATCGATAACTTGTACCTAAATTATATACTTTTATAAGTTTCGAATGTTTTGAATGTACTTACTAACATAACCATATAAAAAAATATTGGATGATAAACAATATAGTTCACATCAAATACCTACAACGTTCTGCTTTTAGGCAACAGTTAGGATCCGAAATTATGGCACTACACACAAACACAACATAAAATAGTTGTCCAGATCGTTCGCGCGGACTCATTTTTAGGTTTGAAATGAAGCGCTTGCAAGAATTTAAAATAATTAAAAAACCGGACAAGTGGGAGTCGGACTCGCCCACCAAGGGTTCTGTCGTACTTTTTAGTATTTGTTATTATAGCGGCAAAAGATACATCATACATATTCTGTGAAATTTCAACTGTCTTTATCACGGTTCATGAGATACAGCTTGGTGACAGACAGACAGACGGACAATGGAGTCTTAGTAATAGGGTCTCTTTTTACCCTTTGGGTACGGAACCCTAATAAACGAGTAGTACGATTATGACCGTAAGGCTGCTCGCCCACGTCAGGCCTACGTCACTCCATGTACTTGCGCGCGTTAGATACCTACCGAGCAGCTACCGCCGGCGGTATAAAAGACAGTGGACTGTCGCAAGCGCTCCTTCGGTCGCTGTGCACGTTGCGTCATTCATAAAACATCGATCATTTGTAGGTATTCTGTAGTTATTATTAAATACCTAAGTATTGTAAATAGTGAATAAGTTTAATATAAATGTTGATTGACATTTGTGTGGCTGAGATTATTGTAAATAGTAATTAGGTGATTTAAAATCTCGTTTCAATAATATAAATCAATGCCGCCCGCGCCTGGAAATTTTTGTGAAGTTGATGATTGTAAATCTAATAAAAGGAATTAAAACCTGTCATTATTTAGTTTGCCTGTTGATGAAGAAAGGTAAGTACCTACCTAATGAAGCTCTTTTAAGTATATACATTATAGATACCTACTTATTTGGATGAATTTATAGAATAAAATAGGTTGGTTTTAATTACTTACTTTCAACATTAAAGGCGGATTTTGAGTCACAACATAAAAATATAAATCTAAAAATGTATGAAACATACATTATGTATGAAATCGATTCCGTTCTGACGCGTCGCGACACGATACGTCAGACGAATATAAATGACCTGTGACTATGTCTGCATTAAAGTTGTGACAACACGTTTGGTGTGGTGGTTAGTGACCCTGCCTGCCACGTCAGCGGTCGTGGGTTCGAATCCCGTTAGGGGCAAATGTTTGTATGATGAATGTGGATACCTATTTTATACTCGAGTTATGGGTGTATATACTCGAGTTATGGATTATATTCCTTATTTAAAAAAAATAAGGAATATAATCCATCTCTATACCCACTCAGTTCTCTTTCATATCATAACACTTTCATACGAAGGAAAATCTATATTCCAGCAGTGGGATATTATGGACTGATGATGATGAAGATTTATAACTTTAAGTAGGTAATTCATTTAATATCATAGGTAACATTATAATCCGAGTTCCATGTTTTCATACTGATCATAAACAATTGAGCTTTTCAATTTATCATTCATTTTAATTTACATTACAAAGCTTAAACAAGCCATTTAGACACAGATTAATTTAGGTACAAGTGATTGTGTGTGAACAATATTTTTATCGTAGCAACAGCCCTATCATTACTACGATGGCAGCAAGGACGCGCGGCTGCCAATCGATAATAACTCTATAGTCGAGCCTATTAGGCATAATTTAGCACGCAGCGGTCGCCGACGCGTCGCGACGAAATGAAGTAGGCTATTAACGCGGTAGGTATGTGAAATTTTGTAGGGAGTGATTTATCTGTTACGAAGTAACTATTACCTAATCTGTGCCCACGTACTACTTTTTGTAGCTCACAAAATCGCCACTACTTTTTCGGCGACTTTTGTAAGCGATTTTGTGTGCATTTGATTGCAAGCGATTTTGCAGTGTGCGTCTGCGTTGCTAGGTACATTTCCGAACGTTCTATTTCACATCGACAATCGCGTCGCCCGGGAGGCAGCGATTTTGTTCTAGAGCGACTTTTTGTAGCCGGTGGGCGTTGAAGTATTGAATTCTATATGTTCCATATTCTACTACAAAATAATCGCTCAGCGATTGTCGCTCGTGGGCGAGCTCCCTTACTGTTACTTAAATCCAATTTGTTTACTCCGAATTTCTGAAATCGAGCAGTTACGAGTTACATGCGCATTACCGGCCGTGACGTCGGTAGTCATATATATTGTAGTGTTGTGTAGTGTTATATTTTCCACGCGATAGCGTGATAATGAATGACGAAAAACTAATTAAGTTGGTTCGCTTAAACCCAGCACTATACAACCTCGGGAATCCTAAATATTTAGACACTAAGTACAAAAACTATTTGTGGTGAAAAATAGCCCGTGAATTGGAGCTCGATGAATAAGATAAGATGCATTTGATTAAAAACACTTTTTACTATAATTAATGAGTATCTTACTAATATTATAAACGCGAAAGTTTGTAAGTATGGATGGATGTTTGTTGCTTTTTCACGCTGCAACGGATGGATGGATTTGGATGAAATTCGGCATACCTACAGATAGTTTATAACCTGGATTAACACACAAGATACTTTTTATCTAGATATTTCCACGGGAACGGGAAACACGCGGGTGGAACCGCGGGCAGTTATTTAAATATAATTTAAAATGTAGGTAGGTACATATGAAGCTACGTAAACAAAGGTAATGATAGTATTGTCAGTCCTCCGTCACTCGCTCGAGTTCGCGTTTTTATATTTTTCATTTTAGTTATTTAGTAAACAGTTTCGTAAGTAGATAATTTTTTCTGTTCCAATATTGCAAATGTTCTTTTTGTCATTCGGAAATAGGTATAAAATTGTCTTTCATTATCTAACAGTTCCATAAAGAGTATGGTATTCGCCTTCCTTCTCTCTGTCTTCTTTTTCTAGTTATAGCATCGTCTTCATCTAATGCTATGGCAATCATTGCTAATTCTTCAGATGTAAAATTAAACATTTTCTACTAAAAATGGTTTCACAGCACTAGCACGATTATCGTTCAACACCGTCACTGTACGTATATTTTAAAACCACGTTCACGTTAGGAACGATACCCGTTCCGTCCTCGTTCCGTCCGGGAAAATACCAGTTACGTATGCTAAGACCTTAAGTTTTTAATTATAAGTAAGTAAGTATGTAATTTTGTAAAGCCTAGCGAAGAGACATCACCAAATAGTAGTGTTAATAACTTATTACTTACTTAAAATATGCATTATAATCATATAAAACCACTTTAGTAGCACAGCCCTTCTACTAAGTAGGTAGTTCCCTCTTTTCTTTCACTCTCTCCTCTCATCTACTCAAAGGTTAACTGGAAGAATGCTCTAAGACTGGAAGAGATCCTTCAAAGGGATAAGTTCGCCTTTGTACTTCTTACTAATTGTATGTTATTTTTTTAATATTATCATGTCTTTCTGTACAATAAAGAGTTTACTACTAGGTACCTACTTACAGAACAGTAGTTTCTACTGTCTGACTCGGTAATATTTAACGTTCTTGGCGTTCTGTACAATCTTAGAAGAGTTTACTACTAGGTACCTATTAACAGAACAGTAGTTTCTACTGTCTGACTCGGTAATATTTAACGTTCTTGGCGTTCTGTACAATCTTAGAAGAGTTTACTACTAGGTACCTACTAACAGAACAGTAGTTTCTACTGTCTGACTCGGTAATATTTAACGTTCTTGGCGTTAACGCCAAATTGGCGGGATGAAGGCATAGGTTGCAAACCCTTTTTATTTCATTCCTTCTTATACGACAAATGCTTTGAAGTAAATATGGGACTACATACAAGCTACAAAAACATTAGAAAACTAAAGGAATCAGATCGAAGGTCATTGGTGTCAGGGAGCCTTTTAATCACAATATTTATTAGAATCAGGCAGAATGAAGAAATTTGGAGTCATTAAAAATAAATCGTGAAATATTTACGTCCAGCTCACGGAATACAGAAAAGAAGGGAACTGTTATTATTGCATTTTTACTCCAGAACCAGTGTCGCCAAATCGCACCTGTGTGCGTTTGCACAAATTAAATCATATCATATTCTCACTACACAGATCCTAGGCACGCCATTCGTTCTGCACACTGCCAAACAATTCCTATTCTATTTTAGTAAATTGGATCTTATTCGAAATATAAAACGTTTAAGTTTGCTTGGCACGATTTCGTCGTCAATGTGTTATGCTCTTGTGGCCGTAAATGATAAAATTTTAAATTTCAATATTGTGAATCGAGATTTTTCGTAACTGGTATCACTAAGGCCCGAATCCCATAGTGCTTCCAGGGTGTCGATAAAGCTATCGATTTACATTTTGCCTGAAATTATGGCTGCGCGAAGTTTAAACATAGGAATTTATAAAAAATATAATAACTTGCCGAATAAAAGCAGCAATGAGTCAAATTAAATGAAGATTATTCCATTCTATTGCCACTGCAGTTACACAAAAGCCCCGCTGGCTGGTCACACTAATTGCATCCATCAAACATTTTATATTTTACATTTACTCAATTAGATAATTCGCGGCACAATATAGGCGGTCTTATCGCTAATAATGATCTTTTCCAGACACTTAGTATTCGCTGTATAAAGACGATCAAGTGAGTGTTTATAAATCGATTGGGTTCTAAATCGATATTTGAAGATCGCTATAGACTTCGAACACGAATCCGTTGTCAGTATTGAAGAAAGTGACCTTCATTTTTTTACCGGTTCCGTACCTTAAACGAGGAAAAACGGAACCTTTATAGGGAGCGAATTACTTGTACGAAATTTATATGTCCGAATTTATTTTCACCGAAAACGGTCGACAGACGTCTTTTTTGCTAGGTAGGTAACTGTAATGTTCGGAAACAATACTCTAAACAACATAAAATAAATAAATTTCAGCCGAGCATAGCTTTAGTAAAAAGTTTTTCGACCGAATGTGACGGAATGATATTGTCGAAATTGGCTGAAAAAAAAAATCTCTAATCATTTTCTTGATGAAACTTAATTTGGGCTACATAATTGGTGTAAATGTGGAAAGGTTTACAATTGCAAAAGAGGATTACGGGTGAAGTATGCTTCCACCTTCGGCCTTATCGTCAATTACCATCAGTTTCAAATTTTTGATAAAAAATTCTTATAGATTTCCAAGAGATACTATTATTTATTATTTTTAGTTTTTATACAATTGTTTACCACACTGCAAAAAATATTAACCAAATTCAGAATCAAAAACTTAATGAAAGAGTAAAATACTAAATAGAGTATCAAGAAATAATAAAAGCACAGTAAAGCTTAACCTTTGATGTACATTCAGTATCTATTGATATGCATCCTAGTAGTAAGGCAAAGTTAGATTGATGTTTATTTAAATACAACCCAAAAGAAAATCGTCGACTTAACTATATCGATAGTAGTCCCATCCTTTCAAATCGGTTAGAAATCTTGAGCGAACGCCGACGCGCCCTAGCGAGTCGAGACAGGTCGAGACTCGACGACGTCAACGTTCGACGGACGAGTTTAATTTCATTTCATTCCATGTGTAAGACTCGTGCGTGGTGCACGCGTATCTATATAAAGTGTGTGATTTGTGAACCAGGGATGATGAGGTAAATACTTAATTTACATTGTAATACTAGTATGTAAGTATTCAGGTATATAGAAAGTAGCTTTAGGTAGTTACCGAGGAATTGTCGTTTGTGATGGTATATAAAGCATATCGGCATTCTTTATTTTCTTTGCTGTCCGGTTATTAGAATTATAATATTGATAGTGGTCTAAGCACGGGTCTAAGCTGTGAATGTGAATAACATTAGAAGTGAGTGACAATATTTATTGATTACTAGTAAGTAAAAAATGGCAGTGCAGTAGGTAGGTAGTAACCAAAGACCATATAGGTGGTAGTAACCTACCTACTGCACTGCCTAGCTGTGAATGTGAATAACATTAGAAGTGACATTATTTATTTATTACTAGTAAGTAAATAATTACAGAGTGCAGTAGGTAGGTAGTAACCTACTTAATGCACTCTGTCATTTTTTCACGAGCAAAGTAGTTTTGTAAAAAACGCACTTGATATTGGCATTGGCAGAAGCACATGAAATTTATGGAGGATTTTTATTGTTTGCAGTAGTTCTTATAACGAAGTCGGTCAACTTTTGAAAACATGGGGCTTCGAGAAATACGCCGACTCATTTGTTGGTAAGTTCGATATAATAATTCACGTCACGCTTTTTATAAGTTTGTCCTTTTGCGCCCCTTTAGCTACAAAAACAAACAAACGACAGAATAATTTAGTCTTATGCACTTTACGAAAAAAAATTATAAGACCTATTGCTCGTCTAGGTGTCCTAAATCGAATAAGATGGGGGCCATA
>OY720042.1:16715924-16769128 GCA_963082485.1 Eudonia mercurella
ATCTCACCCAGAAGTGACCTATTATTAACATAATTATGGCCAACTGCAAAGTAATCATGGTAATATTTATATTAAGTTAATTTGGTATTGTGTGATCTTTGTTTATGGTATGGTGTGGTATTTTAGGTATATTTAAGTGGGATGTTTTATTTGTTTAAACTTTAACTTAAAATTTAAAAAATAAGTTTTGACTGAAATAGCAATGTATGCCCTTGTTTAGTTAAAAAGAGCGGCTTTGCATTGTACTTTCAATATTAATTTGCCTAAATTAAATTAAAATTGAAAATTGAACCATTTAACCCGCCTGTACTATTTAAAGACTTTAGTATAGTTAGGTACTTGCATAGAAATCTAAAAAATGTTAGTTATGATTTTCATATTTTTCATATTTCTAACTCTGTTATGTTATGTAAACTGCTGTTAACATTTTAACTGGGTATTAGTTTGCTTATTTTCTTATCTTGGATTTATAATTTACGTTAGCTAGCCATCATTGCATTCTTTTTTCGATTTTTCTAGAAAATGAAGTGGACTTAACCGCATTGCCTTTATTGGATGATGATCAAATCAAACAATTGATCCCTCCTATTGGCCCACAAGCAAAATTTAAAAAATGTCTTTTAGATTGGAAATGCACTGGTTCCCAGGTATGTAAAAGTAATTCTCTCCTATTGGCCCACAAGCAAAATTTAAAAAATGTCTTTTAGATTAGAAATGCACTGGTTCCCAGGTATGTAAAAGTAATTATTATTAGGGTTCCGTACCTAAAGGGTAAAAACGGGACCCTATTACTTAAGACTTCGCTGTCCGTCTGTCACCAAGGCTGTATCTCATGCACTGTTATAGCTAGACAGTTAAAATTTTCACAGATGATGTATTTCGGTAGCCGCTATAACAACTGTACGGTGCAGCGCTTAGTTGACCACCACGCTGCGACAGTTCACCATAAATTTATCAGATGACGAGTACGAGTGTTGATTAAGTATCAGAGATGTTGCGAAGTGTCGAGAAGAAAACCCACAGTAAAAGATTTTCCGTTTATTGAGTTGACTGTAGTCAAGTTAGTTAGACACTTAAAAATATTGGTGTTAGTCATAATAATTCTTTTTTTTTAAATTCTGTTCTTAGTATTTGTTGTTATAGCGGCAACAGAAATACAGCATCTGTGCAAATTTCAACTGTCTAGCTATCACGGTTCATGAGATAGAGCCTGGTGACAGACAGACAGACGGACAGTAGAGTCTTAGTAATAGGCTCCAGTTTTTACCCTTTGGGTACGGAATCCTAAAAAGGAGGTTATCAATTCGAGCCATATGCATGCAATTTTATTGGAATTACACAATATTTCATATATTATATTATTATGTTAGTCTATGTGGGCTTAGTAAACAGATGTGCCAAATTTCTTAAGTGTATATATGTAGGTGTTCCTATGTCGGTTTGTCTCTGTGCAATACAAACTAAATGTTTTTAGAGGTAGGACTTCTGCTCAATGTGATTTATTTAAGTTTTCGAAGTCGGTATCATATCAAGTAGGTAATTGTGCTAGTTTTAGTCCACTTCTCGATTTTGCCAGCTTTATTATAAATAGTTTACGATCTTTTGTTACGTTTGATGATCTTTCAGATTGATAGTGGTATAGAAAAAATAATAAAAGTGTACGAAGAAGGTGTCGACGGGCTCACGCCAAGTTTAACTTCACCAATCAACTCTGCAGTGTCTTCACCAAGTTCAACATTTTCAAGCTCGGAAGAATTAAACGTAAGTGTACCTTTTCTGCAGAAAAGCACTTAGACCTTAAACCTATATTATGTTATTCGTCCGCGTGGAATAGTGACTTCCGGCAGATTTTTGGTTCTTCCCACATAGTTCCCGTTCTTGCGGGATTTTCGGAATGGTCGAGTTCCCGCAGAATTTTCAGGATAAAACCTATGTTTTTTTTTTTCGAGTTCCAAACTATATCTGTACAATTTTATTCACAATGAAGTACTCTTAACCAACAACATATTTATTTGAATAAAGATTAATATTATTATGTTGATACAACTTAAACAAATTATTTCGACCAAATTAGGTACCATAAAAACGGTTTTTGTGAGTTAATCTTAAAAGATAGACATATACTATCGCGGACTGTTTTTTAGATCATTAAAAGAGCTATTATTCTTTAATACATATTTTTTGTGTATCTTGAACCGTTTTCACGGCGCACGCAACGGAAGGCTTCAAAGATGAAATAATTTCTCCCGTTTTTTTACACATTTACCACTATATCTTTGCTCCTATTGGTCGTAGCGTGATGTTATATAGCCTATAGCCTTCCTCGATAACTGGACTATCCAACACAAAAAGAATTATTCAATTCGAACCAGTAGTTTCGGAGATTAGCGCGTTCAAACAAACAAACAAACAAACTCTTCAGCTTTATAATATTAGTATAGATATACCTATATTATGTATATTGCTATATATACTTAGTAATAAATATCAATTTTTTTTCTTTCCAGAACAGATGCCAGGATTTAATTTCTCTACTCAGTAGTACACAAGAGGGCAAACTGCTTCTTAAACAGCGTCTAAACCCTTTGGGAGATCAACTACGAAGAACTTTAACCAGAGAGATTGCGACAGAAATAGTAAAACATGATCCGAAGGCACCAATAACCAGTAACATATACATACGTTGGATTCGCGAAATTGGTAAGTTTTTAAATAGGGACCTATTGATAAAGTTACAACTATTAGTCTGTCTGTCTGTCTGTCTGTCTATCTATCTGTCTGTCTGTCTTTCTGTCTGTCTGTCTGTCTGTCTGTCTGTCTGTCTTTCTGTCTTTCTGTCTGGATTTAATAGGAAATGGAGATGAGGCGACCAGGGAAACTTTCGTCATTTGTTATATGGAAAACATTCTCGAATTGTTCAATGTTTCCCTAACATAAAGATAAAAGTTTCAAAGGGCCGCGTTGTTTTTCTTATAATATCATCTTCAGCCATATGACGCCCACTGCTGGGCATAAGGCCTCCCCCAAGGATCGCCACAACGATCGGTCCTGCGCTGCCCGCATTCAACGGCTTCCCGCGACCTTGACCAGATCTTCGGTCCACCTTGTAGGGGGCTTGCCCACGGAGCGTCGTCCGGTGCGTGGTCGCCAATCGAGAACCTTTTCTTATCATATATTATAGTTTAATCGTTTGTCTTTATATAATAATATAGGTACAACTATTGATCTGTTACAGAACGAGTATTCCCAGCAGAAAATTCGTCTATTTATTACACTAAAGGACCTGAAGTGTTTGGGCGAGCCCATGGTCGGCTGTTTGACGCAGTGACTAATCTGAAGGCTAAGTATCGCCGAAATAAAATATACCAGCCAAGGGCGCGTCGTTCCTTAGAAAAAACATTTACTCCAACAACAGCATCAGTGCAGTACGCTACAACTAATAAAAGGACAGCACCGGTTAGAGAGGACCCTGAGACCACCTCTGAGAGTCAAGCGGACCTAGATTCAAAGAACACTGAAATAGAAGAATGCTTCGAGTGGCTCCGTTCGGCTGCAGACAATTATACACTTTGTAATGAAAAGTGGGCCGTAACAAGGAAACGGCGCCAGCAGTCTGTCTTGTCAGAAGACGCATATCCATACCTTCAGGAATTTCCCTGCTTAAAACGATGTTGGGGATATTCTTTGGTAAGTTTACCAAAATAGCCTCACTTTAGTTAGTAGTAAAGTAAAAACCTGAACCCTCTGTTTACTGACAGTTTGGACAGTGTCCCCCTGTCGTCTGGTAGTCCTTATTTTTTCAAATATTAATACATTAACAAAATAGACATAATAACATGTAAAAGTTGTTTAATACAAAAATGTCTACTGTTTGAAGATGTGACAACACTGAGAACTTACTTTAAATTTTATTTTCCAGCTTATTGAAGACTTTCACGAATGGTATACTGGAAATGAAAATAGTTTCGATAACAAATTTCCGTTATTGAAAAATAAGATAATATCATTATTTGAAGCAGTTTCAAACAAAAGTAAATTTGTGAAGGAAGTTAAGGAGCTTGCAAAAAGTGAGTTTTTTTTTATCTCAAATTATGACTAGCTTATCTGACCAAGTTGAGTATAACAAACAACAAAGGCACCGCCGTATATCATCATATATGCGAACACTTACATTTACAAAAATGCAAATCTGGCAATGCAGCGCTTCTACCACAATAAGTATTGAGATCTAATGTAAAACCAAGCTGGTGTACCTACATATAACTCAGTCCTTATTGGAGTTAACTAACAACATTTCATTGTGTGTGATCCTTTCAATATTACATGTCTATATTTTTATAATAAATATATAGACATGTAATATTGAAAGGGTCAAAGGGTCACAGGACAATAGAATAGACGAATTCTATCTTATTAGAATTTGTCTAATAAGATAGAATTTGTCTTGTGTTATATCACATTATTATGTAATGCAATGTGTATACTCATTGATAGGCCGGCTAGCGCTGTATACATATATTTAGCCGCGCGATGACCAGGTCATTCTATAAAATATATAATATATACATTGAATTTTGAAAGGGTGACAATGTTAGTAAACTCCAGTGGAAATTGAGTTCTATGGACAGCAGCTTGGTTTCATAATAGATCTAACTAGTTTCTGCTCTAGAAGAACTACGTTGCGAAACTTGTACATGCAGTGTTTTTGATGGGATCGCCTTCTTCGTGATGGATCCCTCTGTTAATACTCCACGACTGGGAACCTCTTATGGAAACCGGATAGCTACCATACACTTACTGCAGTCTGTGGGAGGCATGTCTTATAATGTTTATTTCTTTTATTACAGATCCCGATCAAGAAACAAGCAATCTAGCTGCTCTTCTTATGATTCCACATCTTTTAGGACCGGTTCAAATCAGAAAGAAGAAATATTCTACGGCCGAAGTACGTGAAAGTTTCATTAAGCATATTGACGAAGAAAGACTGCTGAACGAAGAACGACAGAAACGCCACGATACGAATAAATCCCGGGGTATCACTGTCCAGCCATATGTGGTAGTCGCAGGACCACTTCAAAATATCACGGCAAGGTACCTAATTGTTGATGACATTGTGTATGACTTGCCTACCATTGGTTGTGCAGTGGATACGTGCTTTAAAATTATATGGGCCCTATACTTAGAGTATCCTTGTGAATGTTTACCGGTTTGGCAATTCCTGCAAAGATCAGTTTATACCATTGATACCGAAGCAGTTAATTTAAAAGAAAATATTTCTGCATCAGTTCTTAGCCTACTGAGTGATTGCAACTTCGATAAGGAATAAATTAATAATGGTTGTCTGTTTTTTGTGTGCAGCTGAAGTTATAGATTTTAGAGCTCTCCGGTTTCATTTCCAATTTTTTCATAAGAATCATAACTTTGAACAATATAGGTGTACCGAAAGCGGCTGTTCCAGATCCTACCATCTATTTAATTCATATCGGCGACATTATCTTAAAATTCATTCAACTGAGGAGTTTCTTAGAAACGAAGAAAACGACGGATCTGTTGATACAAATGCTGAAATACCACTCGAAGGTGTTAGTTCATCATCTGTAGTGCCACCATCTTCTACAGGTGATGATTTATCAGTAATTGTAGCAACAAAAGCCGATGATATCTCTTTACGTCATGTTTCACTTGAATCAGCTTTAGCTTTATTTATAGCAATCTTGTATGGAGCTGCAAATCTACCAAGAAATGTTGTTCAAATTATTTTTGAAAATTTTCAAAACATCATATTACATTCTGTAATACCTTTAATGCATGAGTTGCTACAGAAAATGGTTAATAATGGGGGGATCTCTTCTTCTAATCATTCAGAAGCAGTACAAACGATACGTACAGAGATAGACTCGGTGTTCAGCACATTTTCCTCAGAACATCGTATATTTTCTTTCTTTGAGCGCAATCAAACTTATATACCGCCCCAAGCAATTGTAGTAGGCGAAAGCCGCGAATCAAATACTCGTGGCAGCAACCAAGTAGTTAATCGTACTGTCCAATTTATTCCATTAAGAGAAGTCTTGCGTGCTTTTTTCTCTCTCGAATCAATTTTGGTTGATACACTACAATATATGGCATACCTTTATAGTGATACCACAAATATACACAACTTCATTCAAGGATATTACTGGCAATCCAAAAAAACAGTTCACACTGGTAGGAATGTTGTGCCCTTATTTTTATTTTTTGATGATTATGAGACGGGTAACGCTTTGGGAAGCCACTCAGGCATTCATAAACTGGGAGCCGTATATGTCTCAATACCTTGCTTACCACCGTGGCGTTGCTCTGTTCTTTCTAATATTTTCTTAACTTTGTTGTTTCACTCTTCTGATAGAGTGCGATTCGGTAACGATATAATATTTCAACCTGTAATAGATGAACTAAATTTTCTCCGTACTGTTGGTATACCATTCGATATTCCTAATTTTAGTGGAGTAATATACTTTGAATTGGCTCTTATTCTAGGGGATAATTTAGGCATTCATTCCTTAACTGGTTTCGTGGAAAGTTTTTCAGCTAATTATTCTTGTAGAATTTGTAGAGTGACGAAAGAAGTCATGAAAGTTCAGTGCTATGAAGATAGTACGATTTTAAGATGTACTGATGATTATGAGACCGACCTATTGGAAGGTATTCCTGGAAACTCAGGTGTTAAGGAAAGATGTGTTTGGCTGAAAGTAGGTGGCTTTGATTTATTCAAGCAAGTAGGCGTGGATATTATGCATGACATTTTTGAAGGAGTTGGGAAGTATGTCATGGGACTGGTGCTAATGAAATATATTAGTCGTTTCAAATATTTCTCTTTATCTTTGCTGAACGATAGGCTACGTAGTTTTGAATACGGACCAGATAACCGCAACAAGCCTATTGAATTAAGCATGTCTCACATCAATCAATGTAATATTCGTCTTAGCGCGTCAGAAATGCTAACTTTCATAAGATATTTTTCAGTTTTAATGGGTGATAAGGTTCCTGGAGGTGACATCTATTGGACACTTTATTTGAAATTACGCGAAGTTGTAGAACTTGCAATGGCTACTTGTGTTTGGGACGGTATTGATGCTGTAATGCAGGACTGTGTCACTCAACTTAATGAATTGTATTTGTTCTTGTCAAATGGATCTCTAAAACCTAAGTTTCACCACCTCACACATTATCATAATGCCATGAAGAACTTTGGTCCGCTTTCATTAATTTCATCTATGAGGTACGAAGCAAAACATAAACTGGCAAAGACATCTGCTAGGGCTTCATGTAATCGAAGGAACATTTCGCTCAGCTTATCTATTAAACACCAGCTCAAATTAAACGAAATATTTTCTAAGGGTTCATTGGATCCAATATTATCATGGGGACCTAAGAAACTAAAACTGACACAATCTGATTTAGAAATCATTCAATCCTGTCTCCATCTAGACGAAACCAAGTCATTGTTCGGTGTCCCTTGGTTTGCCATGTCCTCTGTTCGATATAGTAAAGGGTCTATACTTGTTTGTAATTCTAAGCCAATCTGCGATCGTAACGACGTAACGTTTTTAATGGTCAGTGGGGTGTACATTTGTGATAATGAGGTTATTTTAATAGGGACTCTGTTGCAAACAATTTTTTTTGATAGTCATTATTATGCGTATGAAGTTGAAGTGCAAGTGAAGAAAATAGCTATTCGGTTCAAAACCCTTCATTTTCAGACTCCCCATACGTTAAATACGGTATTTTCGCCTCTTATGAGGTTATTGGTTACACTACGTAGTCCCATTTAAAAGTTGCTTGCGATAAAATGTACTGAAGAACAGTCATAGGCATAAACTGGTCGGAGCAGCGAGGCAGATGATGATACATGCATGGCGTTGCCGTGAGAGATGTTGTGGGACCAAAAGGTTGTTATTTTGTTATTGCAGAGCATGCTCTCACGACAACTACCTAAGCCATTGTCTATTTTTAAGTTGCGGTTTCTCCTGAAGCTTTTTAAGTCGGCCCTAGAAGTAGGTGTTCGCAATTCATTTTTATGTGATGATACATGCATGGCGTTGCCGTGAGAGATGTTGTGGGACCAAAAGGTTGTTATTTTGTTATTGCAGAGCATGCTCTCACGACAACTACCTAAGCCATTGTCTATTTTTAAGTTGCGGTTTCTCCTGAAACTTTTTAAGTCGGCCCTAGAAGTAGGTGTTCGCAATTCATTTTTATGTGATAACCCCCCCATATTCATAAAAACTATTTAAGCTTTAATTAGTTAATCATTGTATTGTCTCTTTTTCTCAAATTCAAAATGACCTTTGTGTGACGTTGGCAAAACAATATTTAACTAAATAATGCTTGAATAGTGTCTTGTTAATCACTCGACATTGGCGGAATTATTTGTGTTGTAAAGACACTACAGAAGCCATAACACAAGAAAATAATAATAATAGTTTTTATGAATAAGGGGGTAATTGTGGTGCGCTATATTGGTATTTTCAAATCTATGAGATTTTCTAGTTCTTATGTATCCTTGTATATTATTCGTTGTTTTGCCTTCGTTGGTTCGCCATCTTAATTTGTCAAAGGCTACATGCATGGAAGTAACCATGTATTTCCAGGTATCTAAAAGTAAGTAATTATTATTGTCTCTATTCATGGACTCAACATTTATTAGTTTTATTATACTACATTGTTTGCATTAAAAAATCTTTACAGATATAAATCTGTTATATAATGATAATAAGGAAATATAAGGTTTTTGAATTGCACAACATTATAATATATGTTAGTCAATATGTGGGCTTATTAAACAGATGAGTCAAATTTCTTAAGTGTATGTATGTCTGTACAAACCGACATAGGTACACCTACACCGACATAGGTACACCTGTCGGTTTGTCTCTCTGTGCAATACAAACCAAATGTTTTTAGAGGTATGAATTCTGCTCTACCTGATTTATTTAAGTTTTCGAAGTCGGTATCATATCAAGTAGGGTAATTGTGCTAGTTTTGGTCCACTTATCGATTTTGCCAGCTTTGTAATGCAAAAAGATTGTCTTGAAGTACCTTACTTAAATGTATTATATTTCATTCTACAGCTTATACAAGTTACAAAAATAGTAAGGATCCGTTTAAGGGCATATCCTGTATCGTGTTTTGATTAGAAAAAAGTCAAAGAAAACATTTTTACGCGAAAATTTTGTGGCCTTTGTATAAAGAGTTGGCCTCCTTAGACGACCTACCCCATAGAAAACAAAGGTTTTACGAGTCAAAAAAAATTTCTTTAAGTTTTCCTAATCAGTTATATAACATCTCAGTGTTGTCACATCTTCAAACAGTAGATAATTTTGTATTAAGGAAGTTTCCAATCAGAGAGACATTTTTGAAATTTGGACCTGCGAACAAAATCGATAAGTGGAAGAAAACTAGCACAATTACCCTACTCGATATGATACCGACTTCGAAAACTTAAATAAATCACATTGAGCAGAATTCACACCTCTAAAAATATTTGGTTTGGTGCACAGAGAGACAAACCGACAAAAATATATATGTATATAGGCATACAGACATACATACATATACTTGAGAAATTTGGCACATCTGTTTACTAAGCCCACATAGACTAACATATATTATATGAATATTGTGCAATGGCAATAATATTACATACATATACGGGTCGAATAGATAGCCTCCATGTTTTAAAGTCTGTTAAAAACCTTATATTTATTTCTGTGAAGATCTTTGTAATGCAAAAAATGTAGTAAAATAAAACTAATGTTGAGTCGATGAATACAGGCAATAATAACTTTTAGATACCTGGCTAGTAGAGATTTCAAATTAAAAAAAGGTTTTAAATAGGAGGGATCAAACGTTTGATTTGGTCATTTTCCGTCTAATAAAGACAATGCAGTTAAGTCCACTTCGTTTTTAAGAATAACTGTACCATATGTTAATAATATGTATAGTTACGCATAAATTGGTAATAATTAGAGTACATATATGTATAAGTTAGTTAGTTAAAACAAACACAATTACTTTTACGATGCATGTTTAAGAAAAACACTATATACACGTAGGTGTGTAAAGACAAAATTAAAGTATGAAAATTATGTTTGTAATATTGATGTATCGGACCCCTGCCGGCAGGTTACATAGCTTTTCCAGACGCTCTGTATTTACCAACGACCGAAAAAGTTGCTATTTATTATTACTTTGTAAACTGTCATATGAATCATAATATGTAAACAAGTATATGTCTATGATATGATAAATAAATAAATAATTTTGGTAAACTTACTATTTATCATCATTATTTAAAAATGTTTATTTTGTAACATCCGTGTTTATTGTATGCGATTTGATGTGAGTTCCATCAATAAATATATTTTTTACTTTGTAATATACACTTGTATTTATTTCTTCACTGTTCCTCAACAATAGCAAGACCAGTTTCTCAATAGTTTGTAACTTGTAATACAAGCGGATGTCACTTTTTAAACAACTTTTGTTACAAAGGGACTTCCACTTGTATTACAAATTACAAACGTTTGAGAAACGGGCCCTTGCAGCTCAGCTGCAGTGGCGCTACTGTTGGGCAACAGTACTAGCTACTATCAGGTATGTAGTTGCTACTGTTCCACAACAGTAGATCTTACTGTTGTGGAAGAGTAGCAACTACATACCTAGTAGTAGCTGGTACTGTTCCCGATCAGTAGCAACTACATACCTAACAGTAGCTGGTACTGTTCCAGAACAGTAGCAGCAACCGTAGCCAATCAGTAAGATCTACTGTTGTAGAACAGTAGCGACTACATACCTAACAGTAGCTGGTACTGTTCCCAAACAGTAGCAGCAACCGTAGCCAATCAGTAAGATCTACTGTTGTAGAACAGTAGCAACTACATACCTAACAGTAGCTGGTACTGTTCCCGAACAGTAGCAGCAACCGTAGCCAATCAGTAAGATTACTGATGTAGAACAGTAGCGACTACATACCTAACAGTAGCTGGTACTGTTCCCGAACAGTAGCAGCAACCGTAGCCAATCAGTAAGATCTACTGTTGTAGAACAGTAGCAACTACATACCTAACAGTAGTTGCTACTGTTCCCAAGCAGTTCTAGCAACTGTAGGTAATCAGTGAGATCTACTGTTATGGAACAGTAGCAACTACATACCTAACAGTAGTTGCTAACGTTCCCAAACAGTAGTAGCAACGTTAGCCAATCAGTAAGATCTACTGTTGTGGAACAGTAGCAACTACATACCCAACAGTAGTTGCTACTGTTCCCAAGCAGTTCTAGCAACTGTAGGTAATCAGTAAGATCTACTGTCGTGGAACAGTAGCAACTACATACCTAACAGTGGCTGGTACTGTTCCCAAACAGTAGCAGCAACCATAGCCAATCAGTAAGATCTACTGTTATGGAACAGTAGCAACTACATACCTAACAGTAGTTGCTACTGTTCCCGAGCAGTTCTAGCAACTGTAGGTAATCAGTAAGATCTATTGTTATGGAACAGTAGCAACTACATACCTAACAGTAGTTGCTACTGTTCCCAAGCAGTTCTAGCAACTGTAGGTAATCAGTAAGATGTATTGTTATGGAACAGTAGCAACTACATACCTAACAGTAGTTGCTACTGTTCCCAAACAGTAGTAGCAACCGTAAACAATTAGTAAGATCTACTGTTGTGGAACAGTAGCAATTAATGTTTCCTTTAACTGTTTCCTTTAACTGTTTTCCTTAACTGTTTTCTTTAACTGTTTTCCTTAACTGTTTTCTTTAACTGTTTTCCTTAACTGTATTATTCAGTAAAATTAACTGTCTTAGGTTACTGTTTCCATTAACTGTTTTCGTTAACTGTTTTCCTCAACTGTTTTATTTTGTTACTGTTTTAGTTCATTGTCAGTTAACTGACTTTTCAGTAAAATTTACTGTTTTACCCTTACTGTTTTGTTACAGTTAAAGTAACTGCTTTTTACAGTTGGCTCCATTTTAACTGCTTTTTTCAGTTAAGTTTAGTGAAATTTCATTAGGATTTACTGATTATTTCTTTCAGTGAAATATTGTCAGTAAAATGTGTTTATTATACGTATTGTGTTAAAAGTTTAGTACGTAAAGACGAGCATAATTTCCGTCGATCGTAATCCCCGGATTATGCGGTCCGTCTTAAGAGGGGGGTGGGGGGATGACGACCAGCAGCGGTCTAATGTCCCTCTCAAAGTTAGACCGAACGGGACGAACTTCTACAAGTTTGAGTGACACAGCTATTTATAAAAGTAAGGGACGCTTCTCCTTCACACTACCTGCCTACCTACCAATAGCTAGTAAGCACAACCGCAATATTTAAACCACCACCTCCTTGATTGAAATAAAACCTAGTCTTACTTTTTAAACATTGACCTCTTTTCCAACGATCTCGATCAACAAGCGATGGTCTAACCACTAGGCCATAAAGGAGGCTTTTATTTAACAAGAGAAGTGTATAATGATTTACATTATAATGGTATATCTTATAGTTCTATTTCTGTAACTAACGCACGCTGTTATTATAAATATATTTGCTTATAAATAATGTATGATGTCCAATGTTGAATGCACAAAAAAATTAAATACAGTTTTCGTGAAAATCGCCAAATGAATAAGAAATTATATAAAAAAGCGAAATACCACTACTTATAACAATCACGAAATTTCAGGAACGTAAAAACGTAAAATATCTTTCAATGTAATAACTTCGTACACGTTGCGCCATCTAGTATTTCTAAACAAAAAATAAAGATAATTGCTTTTATAAAGCAAGCGAATGGAACGCGTTACATATTATTTATGCAAGCACACTGAAGATGGCGCTGCTAAATTAACTAAAAAGCGAAAGCTTCCTTTGCATTGTTGTACCAGAAGTATACAACTACTGCCATCTAGTTTATAGAGAGGTAGGTCTCCCTAAAGCTTACAACGCCATCTATGCGAGGGTTGCAAAACTAAAACCATTATAAAGCAGAGATGTCTTTCTTGCTTTAAAAAACTGAAGTAGTACTTATAAAGTTCCAACGTTACTTCACAAGTTTTGCCAAAATTTGTTATATATATATGCATTTAAGCAATCACTTACCTTAAGCAGATGAGGATCGCGTTCAGCAGCATCCAGCAACGACTCCGCTTCGCTCAGCCAAGCCACGAACTTCTCCAGCGAACGGTCGAAGTTTTGCAGCGACGATACCGCTGAGTTCAAGGCTTTGCCGCGAGCTATTATACTGCAACAAAAGAATAAGCCTAATATAGTTTTGCAAATATTAAGTTAAAATGGTTTTATTCTACAATAAGCGACATCAAGCACCCCCAGTACCAGATGGCGTTAGTTTAGTAACGTAGTCTAACCAACACATGCTAAATGAAACTGCTTAGTTTTACCCGCTATTAATAGATGGCGTTACGTTGCCAGAAGGAAGGCCTTCTTGTAAGTTGCAATTTCTTTTAACCACCCCCTAACAGATGGCGCTAATTCAGTAGCGTAGTCTGACAAAAGCACGCTAGATGACAATGCTTTAGTTTTTAACCGCGATTGATAGATGGCGCTACATGGACTAGAGTTCAATCCTTTCGAACGCAATGGCAAATAATATTGATAACAAACATTTAAACCTTACTTAGAATATTATTGCGCGATATACTACGGTAGTCATAGTATCGGCGTTAGAAAAGAACGCAATGAACTAGAAATCCGCTCGCTACACCGCATGACTCCACTGGTCGTGGCCAAGCGGTAAGGTTTTAATAAGTTTCTGGATAATTATTAGTATGTACTACAAAACAGTGTTTACAGTTAAACAATGGCTAAAGACGTGTTTAAAATATTGTGTCTCTGTCTAAAAATATTAACTAAAAAGTGACAACATTTTGTGGTAAAGCAGTTTATGTTTTAATGAATTACCTGTTGTTGAGCTCGTTGTATCTGTGGTTGATGGCCTCGGTGGCCCGCTTGATGCGGGTGGTGTCGTCGTTGCGGTACACGGCGATCAGGCGCTGGGTCAGCTGGCCGAACAGCTCGATCTGGTGCTTGTACTGGTGCACTTCGGCGTGGAACGACTGTAATCAAGAGAGAGAACGCGTTAAAATCGGACGGACAAGGGTTGAACGTATTATCTTTTTCTTAAATACGAGAATGACTCGTCGCCTCTCCTTAACGCCTCAGTGGCTGAGTGGGAAAGCACTAAGCTCAACACCCGAAGGTCTTGGGTACAGTTTCCAGGTCATGCAAAGTGTGTTTCGGATTTTTCGATGTATAGTCCAGGTTTGTAATCACCAACCCGCATTTGGCAAGCGTGGTGAGTGGTGATTAAACCATTACCCATCAATTGTATTGATAACTTGATTTCGATGATGGAAGCCTTTGCCCAGCAGTGGGACAGTCATAGGCTTTTTACGTTACTTTTACTAACGAGAATTTATTTATTTATTTATTCATGTTTTCTTACAAGCTAACAGATATTAACATCCAAAACGCTTACAAGAATAATTAAATTATGGTAAATATTACATGCATGTCAATTTTTACAATAAACATTATAATAATAAATTCTGATTAACAATTACATTACAATACGAGAATGAAGTCTATAAATGTTAAAAACTTATGGGTTCATCTCCGCAAGTTCTTTATTTCGTTTTAATTTAATGTGTTTAAGAAAACTACGGGTGTGTTAGTTCAGTAGTGATTTTGTCTATAACAACACTAACTACATTAGTTACTTATTCACTGAAATTAATAGTCGGCTAAATCTGGACTTGATTATTCACGATGTAACGTTTTGAACTAGGTATCATACTTACCTACGTAAAGCAATTTTTAAAGGGTTGATTAACATATTTTTTGTGTTTGATTAGCCGATATTTCGGCATACACATAAACGGAATTTAGTATATCAGCAATCTTGACGCATGCTACTGTGCTTCGGCACTTATAACACGAAATATAGGATACTCAAAAGAACATAATGCTAACAATTTTTTTGTTTTTGTAGTTTGCTCGGCAAATGACTCCATTCCACCTGATGTTAAGTGGAAATGGAGTCCAGACGCGAAGACAACTGATGCAGCGTGAAAACAACGCAGCATCAGTTACCCTCACCCTGCCGGCCACAAAGTGCTTCGTCATGCCTCGTTTAAAGGACCCCATATTATAGAGAAGTAGACTATTCCATATTTTGGAGGTGCGACAAAGAAACGAGTCACCAAAGGATGATGCCAGGATTTCTATGAAATTTGGTCCCACCTTCCAATAGCTATGTGTGTTACATCGCTGGATAGGTACTTTTGAGCTGAATAAAAGTTACTATGGCGCCAAGTTCCAAATCTTAGTCCGTTCAGAGTTATTCTCTATTAGCTTTGGGAACCTACCAAACGAAGTTAGCGAAATCTTACTGCAGCGAACATCTACAAAATGGAATGTATACTTAAATATACCGAGAAGCTGCACTAGAGGATTTACCTGATTTTCATCCTTCTTTCTTTGTGCGCGATGAAATATTTACAATTGTTCTTATTGGTTATTTACTGTACATAAACAAGGGTGTGTCTCAAAAAAACTAGTTAACGATACGATGCCAGTATTCAACATTGATAATTAAACACTGTAGGTACAGTCAGACTAATTGAACTGCACACAACAGATCAGCCGCACCAATGCCCCGTCCAATCATGTGTGAGCTTCCAATTCGCATAGTGTCACGCTTGTCCATTTTACAATCAACAATAACCCAATAGAATATTTTATTATTCACACCAACAAAATTTACTTAGACACGCGTGTCATTCAATATGCAATTCAAACATTATAGTTTAATATGATAAACAGTGTCTACCTAGAGTGAGCCATCGACCTACATACACTTTCCTACCTACCTAATCTTTTCTGATATCTATATGTATGTTTTGTGGTTAATAACTGTTATTGCAATCAGTGTGTATGATATTTATTTATATTTGTGTCATAAGTATGCAGTAAATGAAATATTCTCGTTACATAATCGTCTATTTTCGTTACATAAATAAAATACTAAATACTTAATAAAATAATTACCGTAATTATTATCATGGTGATGATTGAATGAAACCAATAGTTAATTGGAAAATGTTGTTTTGTATAACCCACCAACTTGTATAAGGCCAGTGTGGTGGGTTCTCCTCGTACTAATCTTGGGCCTAAGATTAGCTATAAGACGCATTAATGATATTGTTTAACTTCACACTTTATAGAGAACATTTCAAATGCATTCAATTATATTGCGTTAAAACCCTTTGCAGTGAATAAAATATGAACGAAATAAAAAAAGATTATTTTCTAGGTCCTAAAGTGGCAGGGAGTCATTGGCAACATATCCACAACGAACTTGCGTGTCTCTCAATAATGATAATTAACATCATTATATGGTAAAAAACCGGCCAAGTGCGAGTCGGACTCGCACACGAAAGGTTCCGTACTTTATTAAAAATTATTATTAAAAAAACTACTTACTAGATCTCGTTCAAACCAATTTTCCTATCCATAGATACCCCACACAAAAAAAGGATTTGATAAAAAAAAATTGAGTTTTAGTTCTAAGTATGGGGAACCCCCAAAATTTATTGTTTTTTTTCTATTTTTGTGTAAAAATCTTAATGCGGTTCACAGAATACATCTACTTAACAAGTTTTAACAGGATAGTTCTTATAGTTTCGGAAAAAAGTGGCAGTGACATACGGACGGACAGACAGACAGACAGATATGACAAATCCATAAGGGTTCCGTTTTTTGCCATTTGGCTACGGAACCCTAATAAAAAAATCACAAGAAACAAGAAACTAATTAGTCTGTTGTAAAACTTTCACATGGCATTCGCAAAAGTATAATGCTAATTACAAAAAAAACATTCCCGACCCGGTCGCAGTACATCGCTACAGAGCCCAATTTATATTTCACGAGCAGATTTTTGGGTTACCTTTTTATCTTCCCGCACAAATATTTCTCGTCAACCTTTTTCCGCTCAAATTATTCATAATTCCGTTACTTTCAAAAGGATGAGCTCATTCTGTACATTTCACACATACGCTCCAAATTATATACCTACACTTTAAGTGTTACAACATAGGGTTCATTTTTGCTTTATCATGTATACTTTAAACAGAGTTTCAAATATGTGGGATTCCCTCCTTGGTGTGTCCAATTATTCAGGATTTATGGGACTCCGCGCGCAACTACTAACTTGGGCACGAGTTGCAAGTTTCCCTGAACGCGACGGGCAGATTGGATAATCCGCGAGCTTCATTTAGATTTAGAACATTGCTAAGTGTTTTCACAAACAATGTGGACAGTTAGAGATCAGCAAATATTAAACTTGAAACGGTATGAAATTGAAAATAGGTTACAATGCGTGTGCTCATATTATATTTTGTTGTTATTCTGCGGATTGAACATTTGTAGTGGCTCTACCAGTGGTTCTACAACCGTGAAATTTTACTAAATGGCATTTAGGAAATAGGTGGTCTGTATTCAAATGTCGTTGTCACAAATCAGTTGCGGACCCCTATGTCAAGTGATTAATGGAAAATAATGTCAATCACTAATTTCTGTCGAACACTGTTGCCCCTACCTACCCTATTATGAACAGCGGTTGACATTGTCTATGGTTTCAGAACGCGGTATACGAGCAGCTCAAAACCGGTCGGCGGCGTCGCGTCTTGTAGATCCTTGGAGGAGGCCTTTGTCCAGCTGTGGATGTCTTTTGGCTGAGATGATGATGATGATGGTGATACGAGTAGGTACATTATGTATAATTTATTTATGTATATAAAAATACTATTATTTATTCAACTGTCAAATTTCTACAATCAATTTTGAACTTTATTGTTCGGTTATAAGGATCAATATTCATTGGAGAAGTTTGACAGGTTTGGGTAGGTTAATCTGCCGCTGTCTGTACAACCTTTTGTAAATTATTAAATTGCTGAACGATTCAAAGTCTCCACCTGCGTCTCCGCTGGGATTCGCCAGCAGTGTAAGCTCGTGTAAGGTAAGCCGGCGTTGTTCCGCTCGTGATTCAGTTAATGAGCAAACGATGCTGACGCGCGCTTAATTAGTTACCCGCCGATATCAATCGCTGTTTCGGTATAATTACGCAATTAGTTTTAATGATATTGAACAGATTGACAACATTTGCCATGTCCTTACAGGGCGTTACATGTATTACAATTTTTAATTATAATATGTTTAATGCTTAAATATATAATACTTACATTTATTATATATTTAAGCAATTACTAGACAACGGATAAACATACCTAAAACACTTAAATACATATTTATTATACATAGAAAACACCCAGACCTGAGACAAACAATAATTTCTAAATTGATGCGACCGGGGATCGAACCCGGGACCTCATAGATGGCGACACCATGAAAACCGGTGTGCAAACCACTCGACCAAGGAGGTCGTCAAGCTAGTGCACTATGCTAGCTATGCTCTCTTTGTTTGCCATGTCCTTACAGGGCGTTACATGTTTCACAATTTTTAATTTTTATTTTATTTAATGTTAAAATGTATTAAATAAGCTAGCTATACTCCGTCTGTTTGCTATATTGTTTTTTAACACCTTTTTTACCTACTTATTTAATTACTATGTACACCAATGTGGCATGCAATAAATAATTTTGAATTTGAATTTGAATTTGAACTATCTGTAAAATATCTGTGCGTCTGTGTGCTTTGATCACAGTGGTATCGTCCAATTAGGCGAGTCATACATAACAGTTATCGTTTTACATACACAGATGCTTATTATATTTATCTATGTAACTATAATGTGTTACATAACAAATGTAATGGACTTTTAATAATTATAGACCCTATCGGGCATGGTCCATACGACACAGGAAATGTACCACAGTACCTACCATAGATTAAGTTTAATATTGGGTCCTTACCTATGAAATTGTCGTGTTTTATTCAGTCATCATCATCATCATCATCAGCTCATTTAATGTCCCCACTGCTGGGGCACGTGTCTTCCCTATGGATGGATAGGGAGAACGGGCCAAAAACCACCACGCGGGCCCAGTGCGGATTGGTGGTTGTTAATGACTGCTAATGCAGCCGGGACCAACGGCTTTATGTGCCTTCCGAAGCACGGAGGAGCTCGAGATGGAAAAGTTTTGGTCACCCATCCGATGACCGGCCCTTGCGAAAGTTGCTTAACCAGAGCGATCACAGACCGGGCGCATTAACTAACCACTGCGCCATCGAGCTCCTCCGCCATCGAGCTCCTCTTCCCACTCATTTCCCACTCATTAATAGGTGTATTACTTCTAAAAGCCAATACCGGTTGTTAATATTATTGTACAGCTTTAATTAAGACTGTGTTACTAAGGCTTCAATAATAACAATGATTTTTAATTTTGTGTCTTTATGGTCCAGTTTTTTTTATTTTTTTTTGTTAGCGAAATTGACTTTTTGTTTCATTATAGATTTGAAGGGACTTGATTTTTTTTCTTTTTAAGGTCTGCTATATTTACCTAGTGAAACAAACACACTGCCCTACAATTTTTATAGTGTTAACATAAATAAATGTAAAAAGTTAAGTTAAAACAGTTTTATTGAAAATAAAGATTTAAAAAAATGATGTAGACAATGTACTAAAAGCTAAAAAATAAGTCGGTAGGTCCTAGGTACCAGTCATCACACCACTCTCCTCATCAACCTAGGGCATTGATCAGACAAAAAAATAAAATCGTTGGGCGCACGTAACCTCCATAAATATGTAAATAGCATTTTTATTATGATATAGCGGTTGACTTGATAGAAATTTCACACGCCCAACTATCGCTGATTATCTCTTGAGCTTCTGACAAAAGAATATTCGCATCACTACACATCTTCTTTGCGACCACAGCCTTCCCAAGTCATACATCCGTTATCTATCAATATTAAACTCCATAGAGTCTTAACGATTGCATCTTCACATCGCGGATCTAACGTGAAAACTATATCACAAGAGAGGAAGTTATAGATTGTTCCGTAACCACTGAGGCAAAGTCCTTTTTGTCTTTTTGTTTTACTACTTATTTAGGTTTCAATAATTTATTATAAAACCGTATTTATATTGTAATTGTGTTGTGAAGACAAATGTACGATATTTATTAACAATAATAACGGACCTAACACAAAAATCTGACAGCCACAACCAATCCAATCGTTAGATTTGCTCATGGACCCATAACATTAAGCGAGCTAACAAAAAAGTCCTTCTACCTTCTTTCTAACAAACCTCTCTCCAGATAACGAACCACCTTTACCTTTCCAGTTCTCCAGACAAGTGTAGAACTAACACGATCAGTCGCGCCGCCCGCCCTCGCCCGCCCTACGGCTAATTCCCGCCGACACTTGTACCTGCGTCAGGGCGGGTTACCTCGCTACGACGCGTTTTTCCTCTGGCTTGGTTGAACTGATAAATTGATTCTGCCACAACCTGTAAGGCTTGCGCTGTAAGCGTAATAACGTTTGCAGACATTGAAGATTGTAGTTTTTTTTAGTTTGTTTTTTATGGTTATACCACATTCCCTATTCAAACACTATCTAAACGCTCTAGTTACAACGACTATGACTAATGCAGAAATTTGTATTAGTTTGTTCTTCTTTAACGTCGCAATCGCTAAAGGTAAGCTGAGGTCATCAATTGAGTTAAGTATAGTATAAAAGGAAAAAGAGTGCAAAGAATAGTATTATCTTTATTTTTTCACAGAGCGGAAGAAACGAGGTTCTAAATTTGTAAATGGAGTTGCGAACGAGCTAATATAATGCCTTACATTAATTTTAGCCGGACTACTCCCTCTGATGCAATTCAGAGCAAATTAGAATATTAATACAGTTTGCTTGCGATTTGCTGTGCTGCCTATCATCATAGCCCGTAAACATTCTCCTACCAGGCTCACGACTACCCACAAAAACAATAGCATATGGGGAGATGTGGTAACCCACCACGCTGGCCTAATGGGGATTGGTGGTGCTATTGATAACTACCGGGTGACCCGGCATTTCGAAAGTCGCACGCATCCGCGTCACGTTGCGCCCCGTCCCGCTGCATACACCCCTCTCACCTTTTGTTCCCGCAGCTGCATCTCCAGCACGTCAGCGGTGTGGCCGGGCGCCGCCATGCCGGCCAGCCGCGCCTCCATGCGCGCGAGCCAGGCGTCGGCGTCTCGCCGCCGCGCCTCGTACCGCTGCGAGTCGCCCAGCATGGCGTCCAGCTGTGCCTTGCGCTGCAGCACGCGCGCATTGGCCTCATCCCAGTGCTCGCGGAGCGCTGTCACTGTGGAAAAAAATAGATCTTTATTAATGTATGTCATTTACCCCACATAATGCGAAAAGGCGACCAGGTAGACAAAGACGAAGATGGCGGGACGACCTTGATAGGTTCATGAAAGAATGGCATGACGTTGCAGGGGATCGGAAGGTGTGGAAAAAGCGTGGGGAGGCCTTTGGCCAGGAGTGGGACAGCTATGGCTGATATAATAATAAAAGTAAGTAAACAGCCTATAACTGTCCCACTGCTGGACAAAGGCCTCCATAATTAAAATCAAGTCATTGCTACAATTGCGGTGTTCACACGAACGGTTGGCGGCGCAATTTCAACAAGCCCTCGAGGATGGTTCCCTGCCGCCTTCCTTTACGACTGGTATAACCTTCCTGCTATATAATTCCGGTAGTACCACGGAATCAAAGAACTATAGACCCATCACGTGCTTGCCCAGTGTAGGGTTGGGTCCCGTGGTACTAAAGAGCTCCTTCTCATAGATATGGCCGTTTGCCAAAAGGTCCGTCGGGGCAGGGGGGCCCTCTTGGCCGCTTGGGTTGACTACAAGAAGGCCTATAATTCGGTGCCTCATTCATGGTTGAGGAAGATCTTGGAGCTGTACAAAATGGATGCAACTCTAAGATCCTTCTTAGGCGCGTGTATGAGTGAGCGAGGTATATTCCAGGGTGACAGTCTGAGCCCCTTATGATTCTGCCTAGCCCTGAATCCACTCAGCACATTGCTGAAGGGTTCAAGGTTGGTTGCCAGCTTTGGAGAGGGTGAGGTCATTTCTCATCTTCTGTATATGGACGACCTCAAGCTATTCGCACCGAACGAGCAACATTTGCTGACACTACTCTAAATAACACATGTTTTCAGTAGTGCCATCAAAATGAAGTTCGGTGTTGATAAATGTGCGGTCGTGCATGTATGTGCAGCGGGGGATAGTTGTAAATTCACCCAATTTACAGCTTTTTAAGACAATGTCTCTAAAGTCGATCTCTGAAGCAGAAACCTACAAATACCTTGGTATGTATGTCACAGTCTTTGGGTTTTGAGGAAGGGTGTATTAAACAGACGGTGAAGGAGCGCTTCTACTGCCGCTTGACAAAAATGCTGAACAGCCTTTTGTCAGGGGGTAATAAGGTGCGTGTTTTCGACGCCTGGGTGATGCCTCTACTCATATACTCCTCTGACATATTATGGTGGACTCAGACTGAGTTGGATGCCCTGGAACGCAAGGTCCGTGCATTATTCACCACACACCGGATGCTATACCCACGCTCGTCTGTTATGAGATTGTACATCCCGCGAAGGTGTGGTGGTCGCGGTTTTTTAAATGCCAAAAACCTCCACAACCGCGAGGTGTGCAATCTTAGGGACTATTTCCTCAACAACGAGCGTGGGATGCATCGGGATGTGGTAGCAATAGACAGGGGCCTAACTCTGCTCTCCTTGGCAAATGAGAACTGGCGCAGGCCAGTGGTCCTGAGCACAGAGGACTGTAGGGCGGTATGGAGGAGCAAAGAGCTACACTGACTGTTCTACAAGGCGCTCACAGGCCCCGATGTAGATTTGCTTGCGTCGGTGAACTGGCTACGATTCGGGGACCTCTTCGGAGAAACCGAAGGTTTTGTCTGTGCAATTGCGGACGAAGTTATCATGACGAATAACTACCGGAGATATATCCTGAAGGACGGTACGGTCGACATGTGTCGGGCATGCCGCCGTCCCGGGGAATCACTTAGGAACATTATCTCCGGTTGTTCTCATCTTGCTAACGGCGAGTATTTGCACAGACATAATCTGGTAGCTAGGATTATTCACCAGCAAATTGCTCTTCTATACGGTCTTGTGGACTCCGAAGCGCCATACTACAGATACACACCTGCGCCGGTTCTTAAATATGGCCGTGCCACGCTCTATTGGGATCGAGTTGTCATCACGAACCGGACTATTCTAGCTAATAGGCCTGATATCGTGTTGATAAATCGATCGCAACGCCGGGCAGTGCTTGTCGACGTCACCATCCCACATGACGAGAACCTCGTAAAGGTCGAAGAGGACAAGGTCAGCAAGTACCTTGACTAGGTTTTTTATAATATTTTTATGTTTTGTATGTGCTTTTGTATTTTACTTTTATATTAATATGATAACAAACCTAGGCTAAGAAAAAAGAGAAATAAAGAGCATAATAATAATAAGATTTTTAAGAGACACTTAATAATACACAATAATTCCTTGTCCCATTTTCTTACAAATTTTAAGCAAATCGTTTGATCTAGATCAGGGTATTATCATTTTTTTAATAGTGTATCGTTCCTAGCACAGACATATCAAAGAAGTAACAAGATTGCACACAGTGTACAGTGAAAACCGCTCCCAAATAACTGTTAAAAGCGTCCACGCGATTGGTACAGCAGTCACGCGCTCGTCCTATGAAAACACGCGCAAAATCAGCAATAATTTAGCAGAAATCTCAGAACCAAATATCATACCATCGCTAACGTTATTATGGAGAAGGAGAATAAATATTTTGCCAGTTGCGCCTCGGGGGTCGAGTAACGAGTCATGTATATTAATGTGACAATCTACGCGGAAACATATCAGAAAGCGTTCGAAAGGACAACAAGGAATAAGCAGCAGTACTCAATACACCTAAGGATTCTGTATAAATAAATAATAAATCAGCCCTTATCCGCTCCACTTGCCAAAGGTTTCCCAGAGGGAATGCCGATTTATCAATAAACGTCTTACCGCTGGTCTGGACACAGCTTTTCACTTTTTTACAGTGCTCTGGGTGGTTACTTACGGCACTATGGTACTATGTTTTTTTGCCACGGTGCCTAAACCAACCACACGAAGCATTTTAACATCATCAGCCTAAATGTTAAAATATTTTTAACGCAATATTTGTTGCGAACAAATTACAAAAACCTAAAAAAATTAAATAAAGTTCAAATCCTGCTCGTGGAAATTTTTTCAACATTTGTGTTTTTTATCATCAGCCTAGATCGTCCTACACTCGGTATCAGACGACGTGGCCTTAAAATACTTCTGTTACAGGCATGGGATATAACCCACCATTTTATCTGTTAGTTGGTATTTGTTTATCATTGCTATCTTAAAACGACAACCGGGTCAAGCCAATGGCTTCAAGGAAGACTTTGAGACTCTCAAGCACAGGAATTAAAGACGATTAAAGGACACCCATCCGGAAACTTTGGAATGCGACAGCATCAGCAGTGCTAATATCTCAACGTAGCTAATGAGAATGAGGATGTCCAAAGAGAAGACTCTTTGTTTAGTTACCTATCCGAGGACCAGACATTTAAACATCTTGACTGGTACAGAGTAATACATTAGTCAATAGTTTTCAATCTGTGAAAAACCAACTTCTTCTTGGACTCTGCTTCTGCTTCCCCTCAGGTAGATGGAGCACAATCATTTTCCAAATTATATACTTAAAAAAACTTTTAGTAGCAAATAAATTGCCATTAACAGCTTAAGAGTTCAGTGTCTTAACTCTAGCTGTCATGAGAGCGCTAGTGCTACGCTTCTCTTAGTAGATAGTTCCATCTAAACTTGGTGGTCTACCCGTAGCTGTAAGCCGATGCCATTATCTGGTTGCATATACATAAGGTTCAGTTTGCGGTGGCTCCATTAACAGCTAAAGGGTTAGGTTAAAGTTCAAATAACCAAAGTTTACATGACGCTTTTAAAGTACATTTAACGTTTCAAGTAACTCAATATATAATTCAACACTGCTATATACTCGTAATAACTATGAAAGATATAAGAGAAAGGCATTTTAAAGTCATAGTTTAGAGCAAATCCGGTACAGTACAATATTTTTAATTAGAACTAAATGAAAGCTTCATTCACGAAGCGAAATAGGCCATTTTAAATATTAAAAAAGCTCTTTAGCTATTCAATGTAGTTAATGTTTTAACACGTGGCTTTATGTTCATACGTTATAACTGTAGTTATGTGATTTATAGTCAACGTAAATAAACAATTAGTTTTCAAAGTAATCCTACAGATAATGAACATACTGTTGTTTAATTTGTCACCACAAATTCATGATTAAATTATTAACGCACGGATTTATCGAACATCCGATATGCCCAATGGGCTGCGTCGCGGCACGCGTGGGCCAAACAAATCGCGTGTGTGCAAACTCTCATTAGTTTGAACAAATGCCCCGACGTTATTATTTCGTCCGCTGTGCATCCGCAACGAAACGTTTGCACAGTGGGAATTATTCATTGGGTTATATACTCAGCTTTTCTAGACTGAAATTAATGAAGTGCATTGTGTCCGGGAGCTTGCTTATTTGAAAATAAGTACTTATATATATTGAGAGTATTTTTACTGAATTCTACGCCTTAGTGGCCGAGTAGAAAAGCGCTCCGAAATCCTGAGTTCAATTCCCAAGTAGGGCAAAGTGTGTTGCGATAGCCCGGCAGGCATTACCATAAAAAAGCAATTGATTGCTCGCTTAGTGCATTTGCAATAAAAATGTATTTACTATGTGATCACCAACGCGCATTTGACAAGTGTGGTGATTAAGTCAATACCGGTCAATTGATTTTAATATCGGATGCCTTTGCCCAGCAGTGGGACATAATATAGGTTAATTACTTTACTCCACATTGTAACTTTTTATTTTTACATTTAGTTTTTTTATTAAGACATTTTAGCGTGTAAGCCACAAGACAGAAACTGATCACCGCTACCCAAGAACATCCCCGGCAGCCAAGAACTGAGCATTGTAAAGTTAGTTTAATAATCGCCTGGTCACATTCACCTACGGAACCTTATGCACGTGTTAAACTAGAACATGATCAGTTTTATGAATCCCGTATTGTAAAAGTCTGCCTATAAACTATTTTCATTATTTCATTAATTCATGTGAATAAACTTAAATCAAATTAAATTAATAATTATTTATCGAATTAAATTACTTTTTCTAACATTACTAACGTTTTTAATCCGTCGTCTGCCGTGAACACAATAGAATTTTTATTGTTTGGCGGCGCTAATCAGCGCTCGCGCAAATGTTCAATGCGTGCAAACGAGTTTCCCTGTATCGAGGTTCCATAAAAGTTGTTAAAGAGCAGGAAGTTAGCGAGTCTAAGTCATACGGTATATTTGCATAACTTGTAAGAAAGCTACAGCGAAGAGCTATCTGAGGGAATCTCACAAGAATACAATATCTCCAACTTACGAAGTTAGAGATATTGCTACGTGCTAGGAATGTAAGAAGAACTAATGAATGTAGATTATTTAACATTATTCCGCACTCTGTTTTGCATTTTCCCATTACAGTTGCAATAATTGCGATTCACACATTTATATTGTTTTGTAAAATATAAGTGCTGTAAGGTTTTTTAGGTTTCCATTTCATATCATAAAAACGGAGAAGTGGAATTTTAATGACAATTTTCTCAAAAACTACTACTTAGATGAATGAATTTGAAATTCGGTAAGGGAGATTAAAGTAACAGTTTACTCACTAAGTGAGTAAGGTACTGGTTTTTAAGTTAGTCATGAGCATTGACATGTATACACTTTCGACTAGTTTTGACTCTTATTCCATTGCATTAAGGGTTACATTGCTTACACGTTAAAGTTCGTGACCGTACAAAGGATGACCGCAAACGATGTGGCGAGCCAAATAACAAGATAGTTATAGTAATCGCTACCCATGGACAACTGCAGTATCAGAAAGCACTTTTGGTATACGTTTTAAAAAAAATATTTTTATTTGAAATTTGAAACAACTATAACACCGTTACAGTACAAACCAAGGCAAGTTATAAGAAAATTTAAATTAAACAATATTAAAAACACAATTACAGAATTAATTAATAACAATTAATTATTATTAATAAGAATAGTATCATCCGTTTCTAAATAGATTATCTTTTATATTTTCGGAATAATTAATTACCCGGCCGCAATTATGAAAGTTTTCCAAGGAGTGTTTTTATAATAAAGAGTTCTTATGAAATATTTAAATAAACTTTTTCCATGTTATTAGAAACATTAAAGAGCAGATTGTTAAAAAATACCTTTTAAAAATCAAGCATATTATTTTATTAATGTGGCAATTTTGTTAACAGATTGCTATCAAATAATTTGAAACAACACTATAAACTAAAACCACAACATAACACAACAGGAAACGAAATAATGTTATCAATCATGTTCTTGCGCCTAAACTAATTAACGAGTTACCAGTTGTTATAGTTCCGACAACTTTGTCCCACAAAACACTAAACGGCTTTCTATGCGCGCATACTAAATGGCCGCACAGTGGCTCGAGTTATCTCTTAAAAACTGTAGAACTACAACCAATAACTTTCGTAGCTTTTATCTAAAAATTGGGTAATATAATTGGCTGCCAAGGAGCTGTCGCTGTTTTTTATTTTTTTTTTGTTTATCAACATCACAAAGCACGAGAAAATCACATAATATATTTATGATAGACATAACTAGTGCTTATGACCATTACAGACAGACGTGAACAGTATTAGACAAGAGTTTATTTGGCACAACATAAATAGGATTTAGGTCTCCAATATTTAATTTCTACATGTATACATGTTAATTAAAGAGCCTATCATAAGAGATATTATATTAAAATAGGTATGCCAGCTTTTGTACGAATTAAGTAATGTTGGCACCGGTGCAATAACGGGTCATCAGCGTTGATTCTGCTTACTGAGATACTAAAGAAGGAATATTTTGGTGTGTTGGTCGTGTTTTATGTCCTGCTAAACCATTTGTGAGGGGCTATTTTTGATTCTCGCCGTTGATCCCGAAATTAAAAGAGACATGAAGCACACTATGAACTATATATTAATACGTGAAGCAAAAACTTTGTACCCGTTTTTACGAAAATTGCGCGGACGGAGGAGTATAAAATTTCGCACACTTATAGTTTATATAGAGAAGATTATCCGAATGTTATTTTTTTTAAATTTTGCATAAAAAATACATTAAAGCAACAAAAACAACATTACACACACTACCATGTATTTGACACACACGTATTATTTGTCTTTAATGCGGCCGACATTTGTCAATGCCAATCCAAACTCACATTCTATCTTTTTTAATTTTTCATTGCTTAGGATACAATCCGTGCAGCCTTAATAAAATTACGGTCGAATTTCGACCACTGGGCGACCACTAGTAATATTAATTGCATTATTCACAATTTGATTATAAAGATCCATAGCTATTATAATTACATAATATATAAGTTTGAGAATTTTTGACGTCAACAAAAGTTAACTTTGGATAAAAGAAAAAGGAGCACTGTAATTGATATCATAGCGTGAGAAATAGTCACCGGTTTAAAAATCGCCCTCTTATTATTTATAAAGATTGTTAAAGAAGAAAATTAGTATATTTTAAATTAAAGATTATTCACGCAATAAAGCGTAGCTTAGTGGAAGATTAATAAAACATCACGTTTGTTCGTGCAAGTCCAATAGCAATGCGGCCGAACCTTTCAAAAGGCACCTCATGTATAAGAGAGGGGCGCTTGTCTTTGACACGGGGAACCCGGTTATTTCTGCTGGAACGAGAGCATATACACATACACATACATAAGTAATATACATTGATATAATATACATAAATAGTAAGGAGAATAGGCAAACATATATACCTAGTTTATGAGATACACTGACATAATTATACAGACATAGTAACATAGAACAGGCAAACTGAAATAGTTAATGCTTATAAATACGTACTCAACATAATTTAGGTCGTTAGGTCATTCGTACCACAAGCTATTCGTACTACGGTATGAACGCCCTAATGCCCCTTTTTGAAGTGGGCGACTCGTACCAAACTATACTGAATTAGAAGTAAAAACGAAACTTATTCATTTTTATTGCTCATAGTTTATGGACACTTTAAATATAATAATAGATAAAACATTTTACATACTTGCAAGATTTAGGAAAAAAAAATCTGTTTCTGTTCTTAATTTTCACATTTGCAAATGTATCACAATAACCACCATTATACCTTTTATGTATTTAAGATTGATTGTGTAAGCTGTCTGTTATCCCAAATAAAGAAAAGAAAAGAAAACATTTGCGGCAATCAGTAATCAAAACCGGGATCATGATAACCGGAAAAATGTTAAGAAAATAACAAGAAAAATCCAGGCTGATAGTCATTACCGTAATTAATATAGGGGCTTCCGTAACGTTATTGGCGACCAAAGATGATGAATATTCAGCGGCGGCTTAAAACTTCGGTGATTGAAGTCTCCTCGTGAAACTCCCAACTTTTACATCATCCCCCCTTTCCCCTCCTCACCTATCCCTCACTCCAAATATGATTTAATGAAGACGGAAATATTCGCCGGCAGAAGCTGTCTCAAGTGTCGTCGAAACTTATTTTGGGAATCCTTATGATTAAAACAAATTTACCAGATTGCACGAAGACCAAAGTCCCCTAACTTCTTGAAATGTGTTGTGGTTTGTACGTAGTTCCTTCGGTAGGCTGTTTGACAAACACTGACGAAAAAAGTTTTGAAAAAGTTTGTTACACTATACTATGAGTATAAGCTCAGTCTATGTAAAAATAAACTCACAAAGCCTTGCCAAATTTGTAAAATTTGTTACAGAATCATTGTTAGAAGTATTGTTGTGTTCCGAGGTAAGCTAGCCAGTTCCTCTATTGTTGAGGAGTCCGAGTAAAGAGCGCTTTTACCTTCAGATACTTTCCAGCAGGTAAGATAAAGATAGCGCATTCTCGTAGTATATAAAAGAAATGGCAGCTATAAAAGTTAGCTGCCATTTCTTTTACACTGGCTAGCTATTGTAGGCTGCTATAGAGAGTTAGATTTCATTATCTTGACTTGAAATAAAATGAAATGAAATGAATCTTTACTAAGTGAACTTATTAGATAAACGCATTTGAATCGTCTCACAATATTTTACTTACCACCCATTCAAGACGTCTTTTAGCTGTGCAGAAGAACGGTCGCAATAAACTGCACAGCTTTATATAGAAGTAGCGACATTTACAAAATTATATGCCGTTACTGAATTATGCAATATACATTTTAAATTATAAATACATGCTAGAGTGATCGGAGCAATTCAAACCCATGCATGCTGCTTTTCCTTCTGTGTAATCAGAGTTTTTTATAAAGTTGTTATAAACTCAATCTCAACCCGGCTCTACAATTATTTTAAAAGGCAAGCCGGCCGAAGCTTTATCGTTCAAATCTTCAACTTTTCATAACTTTTGCGATGACAAAAGTTACAAAGACTTTGAAATTTCGGCACTTTATAAAATATAGTTTGCTGTTCCCCGAACTAAGTGCAAAATTATTGAAGAGTGACAAATAAAAAAAGTAAATAACAGTTATGGCATTTCTATATTTTATTTTAAAGGTTACAAAACTGTAATAATAGAATAATAATGGACTTCAGTAAACTAAACATATCTGGTGGAATTAGTAGCACAGAAAAGAAATAAGGGAATGATAACAAGAGTGATGAGCCAACATAATATAGTTAGTTTATAAATCAAGATTAAACAATCATAACAGTGCTGAAGCTAATGCCTCTCTAAAATAAAACCCACACGGAAGTTCACAAATACTACCAAAAAACAAAAAGATATCTAGTAAAGATATACAATCAAGTCATAAAATATAATAGGATAAGTTTCTTGAAAGTTCAGCATCATGACTTCTCACAAACAAAAATTGTACGCGACTAGACTCCCCTTTTAAAATACATTAAGAAACAATGCTACTTAGCTAAGTACAGTCGTCCGACAGTGATGTACATAATTAGCTAAGAGAATACCGCGTTCCGCGAATTCACTAACGATCAATTAAGAAACAGAAGCAAAACTCAAAACAACCATAAAAAATCTGTTCAAATTTACAAAGGGGCATAAAAATATTCCCTTTGTTTTCTCGCTGGCTCCACGGTAATATTGGGGAGTCTGGAGACTTTAATTAACGAATCACAATTAGTCGTAACGAGCCTGAGTCGCCGGGGCTGAAGATCTGACACTGATTATTTCAAAGGAAACGAGTTGTCGCATGATCTTGGTCGATTTATGAAGACACTGGCAATGCTCAATGCTCGTGTCCCCGTCAACTTGGATCAAGTATTCTCTGCATCATCATCAAGGATAGGAACAGCCTTTAAGCTAATAGCGAGAGTATTGATGGGTAGTCCCTTTCTTCTCCGAATATCGATCGTCCGAAAACCAAAATCCCTAACGCGTTTGCTTTAATCATCACTATCCATAATGTACGCGTATACGAAATTTTATTTTACCTAATCTTCTTTAATTCTAATGTTTTTGTGTCATAATATCGGGTGCTATAATAATTAGATATCCTCATTTTTCTTGCTATAAAGTCACATGTTCTAAGTGTTATATTGTATAATGTATGTTAGTCCGAATGGTGGTTTATAATAATATTGTTAGTCTGAATGATGGTTTATAATAACAGAAATACTAGCTGCCCTACTGTAGGTCACGTGATAGGTTAGAAATTTAAGTCTTGAATTTCGAGGTTAATTTTTATATTAGACTAGCTGTGCCCTGCGGTTTCACCCGCGTTAATTAGCGACTGTTCCACTCCTATTAATCATAGCGTAATGTAATATAGCCTATAGCCTTCCTAAATAAATGGACTATTAAACACAAAAAGAATTTTTCAATTCGAACCAGCCCCCCAACCGCCTAACTCTCTCGCTTTCGATCGCTTTGAAGGCGAGACCCTCGCCTCGCTTTCTAATATAATATCGAAATATAATATCGAATAATATCGAAAGCTATAGCCTATAGCTTTCGATATTGCTTTCATATTGCTTTCGAAATAACAAGATGACGCCTCCTCATCGCCTCGCCTTCAAAGCGATCGATAGCGAGAGAGTTAGGCGGTCGACCCCCAGTAGTTCCTGAGATTAGCGCGTTCAAACAAACAAACAAACAAACAAACAAACAAACTCTTCAGCTTTATAATATTAGTATAGACAACAGAAATCTAGCTCTAGTAGTAGCTCTAGTCTAGCAACAAAATTATATTTTTTATAGCTCTTGTTGGGAGGGTTCCCCCAGTCCACTCTCTTTTCCCCCAAGAGGTATTTTTGTTGTCCAGTTGTCGATTTTCGGGCAAATTATATTATGAGAAATTACGTTAGGACTTATAACTATTATAGAAAAGCCTTTTATGTCTTTTAAATATTACAGATTGTAATATTTAAAGCAAAAAAAATTAGGTCCTATTATATTTAGGGATTTTGATTTTAGGACAAGTGATATCATGAAACATTAAGTTAGGGCTACTTATCATTCGGACACATGATGATTATGTCACAAAACATTATGACACGTTAGATTATGGATAAAAAATTTATGAGACAAGATAGAGAACCGTATTGAGGATCACATCACTTTCTTTTAATTACAAATCGAAAATGCATCCTAATAACAACTGCATGGGCAGCAGTATTAGCTTGATCGAGTAACAAACATTCCAATAGAATTTAAATGACTACTAATATTTTCATATTAGAATAGACATTTTATTAGGAATTGGTTTTTCTATACCATTAGTTTATAGCTTTATTTGAAGGAATATTATCTAATACAAAATTACATGCAATAACATCGAGTCACTATTGACTTTACACCATTCTGCAACACACAATTCGACCCGTTCGTTGTGTTTTTTCTATACTTTCGTGGGCTCGGCGCGGGTTGGGCTCCTGCTTGAACAAACAACGCCAAGGTCGTTGGGCGGCAGATAAGCGGACGAATGACGACATTGGGGAGAGGGGGGAAGAGAATCTTCGACATTCTAAATATATCTGCCATTACAAACTTAGTTAACAAGTTTGATACAGATTTCGCGACAATGTATGTGATAATGTTGTTGACACTGTCTATCAGTATGCGGTTAGAACTTGTTACGAGGGTTTAGTTTATGCTGCGGCCGTTGTGGTAGGTCGCCACAGTATTATGGCCCTTAAAACAATTAAAACATGAGAAGGGTCCGTTAAATTTGAATTATTCGCGCCTGAACTAAAAGGTCCGGCCCAATTATTTGAAGGGCACAAAAAAGGGGAAGCTACAAAAACAAGGGATGAGCGAAGTAATTAGGTAAGGGGGCAAAGTGAACCAGTGGGACAGAGAAAGGCTGAAAAACTGATACTTCGATTTACTGATGAGGAAATTGATTTAGCGTATAAACGAGTTAGAGATAAATTCTTTATAATGTGAAAGATGTGATTGGTTAAGAGTTTAACTTAAACTGCTTGTTAAGTTATGTAACACAAACGACGAATCGACCTTCTTATTAACATCACTTTCTA
This sequence comes from Eudonia mercurella, assembly GCA_963082485.1. Classification (NCBI taxonomy): domain Eukaryota; kingdom Metazoa; phylum Arthropoda; class Insecta; order Lepidoptera; family Crambidae; genus Eudonia; species Eudonia mercurella. The sequence continues at coordinate 16,749,659 of OY720042.1, forward strand.
ATTTTTACGGCTTCTATATTCTGTTACATCTTTACGTCGTGAGTGACGGTCATTTTAGTTATGTTGTTTAACATACAAGTCAACTCTCCTAATTTAAATTCAAATACACAACTTTCCTGAATATTGTCCAGTATTCTAAAGGTTCACGAATGTTCTGATCCGAATTGGGTCACTCCACTTCCATATCTAGACTTTTTAGATAATAATTTAAAATCGCGCAACCTGAAACTCTCGAAGCGAGTCCTGGAAGAACGAGCACGCGAGACCGTGCGAAGCGAGCGTAGCGAAAGGCTGACATCTGCCTTATACATTATGGATAACCGAATTTAGACACCAGAAGAAAAAATACATCATTGAAGAAATACATTAGAATTGTTGCCTTCGTGCAGAATAAGAAAGAAATTAATAAATCAACTCAGGGAAATTTTTTGTAAGTTAAGTGTCTCGTCATGCACTATGCCAAGAATAGGTTTAACAAGTACTCAGTTTATTGTAAAGTGTCTTGAATTGATTTACTTTTATTTTAGGTCGTTCGATGACTAAGTAGCGTCGTTAACCTTTCCAACTAGACAATATCACTGTACAGGAGTTAAAAGGCTATATTTCACCAATGCGGATATTGTGGCGGGCGTGACAAGCACGTAGGAAGATTAATGGTCCCGCGGGCGAGCCGCAGCCGCGCCGCTGACGGATCGCAGCTCTTCAACGTTGAATAGGTGAGCAGGAAGAATAGTTTAGAAAACCTTTATGGCATCAGCAAGTAGTGAGGCGTTAAGTTTCTTGAGTTGAATATCAGGTAGGTATTTGATTTGAGTCGCACTTAACTATCTAACTAACGTATCAATGCGCAAAGAAAGTGGCGATGGGCGGGTCACGTAAGCCCCAGAAACGATGGCAGGAAGGTGCTAAAGTGAAGACCACGGACCGGCAACTGAAGCGTTGGCCGCCAGAAGGCTAGATGGGTGGATGACATCACAAAGGTCACGGGAAAGAATTGGTTTTAAAAAGCCCAAGACCGGACAGGACGCATATGAGGAGGACTACACTCAGTCAGCAGTGGGTGACTATAGGCTGAAGAAGTCTTATCCTTGAAAATGAAGTTGATTTGTTGAGAAATGGACATCTGGCGATGAATTAACACTTGACAAGGCGACAGATAGCTGACAGAAAAACTAACAGAAAATAGTTCATTTCGGCCTAATTCCAAAAAAACATTAAGAAACTTTTTATACTAGCAACCATTCTCTACTTCGCCTTTAAGCACCGTATCAGGCCCTATACAGGGTGGCTCATTCAAATCGGTCAGTATGGGAATGTCTGAAACTATAAGACATACGAAGATTTGTTCTTAGGAACCATGTCACCGATTTTGATAAAAAGAAAAACTGCATTCATACATTTGAAAAAAAACTGTACCCAGCTCGGGAATCGAACCCGGTTGTTTTGAAAAAATAAACTTACACTTTTTCTATTTAAATATCGATTGTGTAGGTCTTAAGCTGTAAATGTCTCTAAGAAACATGATGTCTAAAATGAATAAAATGCATTGTTTTGACATACTTTAATTTATCATAGTAGGTGTTCGAAGTGACCACCGTTACAATATTCAACAAGTTCAGGCATGTAAAATTGTCTCTATGGCTGTTTGTATGTACCTCTCCACTTGTTACATACACCTTATCATGTAGCATTAGCATTGCATTAAATCTTTAAAATATTAAAATAATAAAAAATAATTATTAAAATATTGTATTGAAAAAAACGGTGGTCACTTCGAACACCTACTATGATAAATTAAAGTATGTCAAAACAATGCATCTTATTCATTTTAGACATCATGTTTCTTAGAGACATTTACAGCTTAAGACCTACACAATCGATATTTAAATAGAAAAAGTGTAAGTTTATTTATTCAAAACAACCGGGTTCGATTCCCGAGCTGGGTACAGTTTTTTTTCAAATGTATGAATGCAGTTTTTCTTTTTATCAAAATCGGTGACATGGTTCCTAAAAACAAATCTTCGTATGTCTTATAGTTTCAGACATTCCCATACTGACCGATTTGAATGAGCCACCCTGTATACCGTAATGCGAAGTAAGTCTTGCCTACGTCATGAAGGAGACCTGACTGCATTTCAGCGTCTTAGGCTGGACCTGCCTCTCCAACATTTATCATTTTTTAGTCAGTCAAGACTTCTCTTTATAACATAATATATTAATTATAAATAAATGCAAACGACCCCGTTACTGTTTTAATACTGTATAAAATATACGAATACTTCTAAGAATATCCGATTTTTTAAGATACATGACTGATCTTACTAATGACCAGAAGCTGCTGTCACGAATAACGGAAGCCGAAGAGTGAATGCAGATGTTTTATTTATTAATCTGAGGACAGATAGTGACAGCTACAAAGATATTAACAAAAAATTAAGAAAACAAGAAACAACACCTGGTTTCAAAGCTGATGTTTACGACATATTTCCCATACAAAATGTAGTAATAGTAAAATTAATTCATGTTAAAAATCACAGATCGCTGCATTATACGAAACTGAATCACGCTATAAAAATTGCTTGAATAAGGTAAAAATAAAAATATTAAAAAAAACTTGTGTTGAGCCCTCTAATTTGATACCCATAATGTAGTATTCGAAAAAACATTGTTTTTCACCAACTCCAATGGCGTTGCACAGCCGCCATGTTTGTTTTTTTTAACGTCACCTATCTAAGAACACTTGGGCAGCTAAGACAAGATAGGCGCGAAAAACAATACTCTTCCTTTACAGTCGGGTAAAAACCGGTTTAGATCACAATTTTAAACCATATATACGTTAACAATAACACAATAAACTTTTGTTTGATTAGTCCTCACTCTTCACTTTGTTTGTCACCCGCTCACCAGCAGGCAGATCTATTGTTATATACAACCAGCTTCAATAACAGCCTAACTACATTTCTGGTATACAAAGCTACATTTCTGTCACTGCCTTTATCTGCGTACGCGTATACCACTTTGAAACAGATTAGGAAATAGATTGTTGTAAGGAGGGATAACAGGACAATGGAGGCCGACTGTGGTCTCTCTCCATCCCGATTCGAACCGAACCCCTCGGGGACACGCACTAGTGCGTGATGCCGTTCCCTCACCGCCGTTTCACACGGCTTGAGGAACCCTTTAAGTGTCTCGCCGCCTCCAAAAAAAGCCTAGTGAAGCTAAAAATGCCGTCCGAGGCCATCTGAAAACTCTCTTCAAAAAAAACTCTCCATGCTGTGGGAAAACTGCGTGACGTCACGTATAGGCAATCTAAAACATGACGCTGTACAAATTGACTGTCTGTCTGTCTGTCTGTTTTGATTGCGCTCCTAAAACTATGTTTTCTACTTTCACGTATTTTTTTTTAAAGTTAAAAAAAAACTACGAAACGACGCAACGGTTTCGTAGCGTACCTACTAACTAACTAACTAACTTAAAATGAAACATAACAATACAAACGTTGAAATGAAAAAAATAGATTCTTGTAGAGGTACAAAAAGCAAGAATAAAACAAAAAATAATGTTAAGTATATTATAGGTAATGAGTATCCAAACTTGTTAACAACAACAAAATTATGAAATAACAGAATGCCGGAGCTTTAAAAAAAATGGATGACTTTTTAAATGGCTACAGGAAAAGTCCATGCGCCTGCCGCTGCCAATACGCGATAGTTTAATTAATTTTAAAACGCGCAATGATTTACGCGAGCCGGGAAATTGACTCGCGACATTCAATTGGGTTGGATGATGGCGTTTTACAAGCTGATAGAATACCACAGTGTATGGGAGAGCAGTAGTTCGTGAGTGAAACCTCTTTAAAAAACCATGGGAAGTGTTGATGTTTGAACACTTTTCTGAATAATTAGTATTGTTCCGATTCCGAGCTAATTTCTAAGCTTAGATAGCTAAGTACTTATGATTTAGGGTTTAGAAAAAACGGTAACAAACACCTAAGCTTATGTAATGGGTCCATAATAAATATTTTACTCACAGTTTTTATTTACCCTGTTCATATCGTACTGGGCCATGAGCCATGAGAAGTCAAGAGTCACGGGGCCTGCTAAAAAATCTAAGTATGCCAAAGTAACATACTGATCGTGTTTTCTGGGTGCACAAGATCCTTATATTGTGCATATTTTTTTTTTATACGTAGCACGGCAAATGACTCCATTTCACCTGATGTTAAGTGAATATGGAATCCAGATGCGACGACAACTGGTGTAGCGTGAAAACAACGCAGCATCAGTTACCTTCACTTTGCCGGCCCACAAGCTGCCTTTTCACGCTTCGTTTGAAGGACCCCATATCATAGGAAGGAGGGAAAACGTGTGCTGGCAAACTATTCCATGTTTTGGAGGTGCGACAAGGAAACGAGTCACCAAATTTCTTAGTGCGCGATGGAATATTTGAGACAGTGAAGCGTTGACTCCGGAGAGCAGCACGTGTACTCCTATGGAGGAAGGGAGAAGGTGGAATGAGGTCAAAGAGTTCTTCAGAGCACTCGCCATGGTATAAGCGGTAAAACACGCTGAGTGACGCAATTGCAATAATGCTTAATAATAGTTACAGACAAATGAAAACTAACAAAAAAATATGTTTTATCAAAAGTGATGAAATATTTTATTGAACCTATTTTGTTATACTTCTGAGCAAACGCCTTCCTCTTTAATTATTCACTTTTCTTAAGGGGGTGCAGCGCGAATTTGAAAATTTACGTGTTTTTAAGTCACTGGTGCTAGGCGCTGAATAGGTCTTATACATTAAAAGGACTAGAATAGGTTAGCTTGATCCTTTCACAAGGTCATGGTTGTCTTGGAATTTGAAACAAATACCCAGAAACTGCATAAACAATACGTAAAATAATGATGTCTAAAAACTTATTTCTTCAGAAACTTTGTAAATATAGCACACATCAAACAATGATCCAACATCAAAATGTTTGTATTGATATTCCGCAGGTCACTGTTTTCTTATTTTTCAATAAAAAAAACATGAATATGAAAATATTAAGACTTTTCTTATTTTTTACCCAAACGCCTATGATTTTACGAAAGTAAACATTGCTCTAATTAAATCACCAGCCTACTCTGTACAGATATTAGTGTGCGTGCGTATTCGTAGTCGTGCGCCGTTGTCACACCACTGCCACGCGCCGCTCGCTCGCTATCATAAAGAAACTTGAAACTCGCAGTTTTGCGTCCGCGCTGCACCCCCTTAATTCAAGACGTTTTCTTTTATCTTAAGAGGCATCAGCTGCCAACGCTTGCATGGCTTACCCTAGCCGAAATGTTAAAAAAAATATGTTATCTCAACTAAGTTAGAATCAATAATGTATTTTGAATAAATACAGTTGCTACCCACCTCACAGTGACAGCGCTGAATGGAAATTACAGGGGATCGGGGCCGGCCGTTCTCGAATCCAAGTCGATAATCGAATTCAGATCGAGTTGTCGCCGCCAGAGCCCAGATCATCCGGGGCCGCGGAGGCTAACCCGGTTACCGTAATGTTTTCTATTATTTATGGTTAAGTCGGGAATAGGAAATGTAAATAAGTGTGACAAGACCAGACAAATGGACACTTGCTGTGATACATGTTTTTATTTTATCTTCAAGTATGTAATATTATTATTTTATGTAATATTCTGTTATAGCCGAGGTTTCTTTTTAGATTCTAGAACTGAAAAGCACACGACCTTAATCTCATCAGAGTAACCTGGATTCTGCTATTTTTAAACGTCTACAATCGTGTCTCAGCGGCCACATTCTGATGTTTCTCCCATAATCCAAATGTCAAATCAGATTACCGACATTCTATTAAGCCGTTATGGTTTGAAAAAAGACAACGTGTTGAAAAAAATCTACGAGCGGGATTCGAACCCGCACCCCATGACATTCCGGGTCAGGTGCACTGCCAACTATGCTATCGTGGCTCAATCCAACTCGCCGAAATTAATCAACACTATCTACTTTTACTTTATAAGCCAAAGGAGCCCCATCCAATTATTAAGCCGTCTTTGATTTAGCAGATTAATGATTATAAGGCTGAAAGTGAGAGCGCACTTCATCCCAATTCCTCAATAAGTGAAAGTGAAAAACTGGTTGTCTTATCTCTAACTTTCTGAACACAACAATGCTACCAACATTGCTTTTATTGTGACCGAACAGATTAAACGTACTAAAATAATATGAGCCCCCGCTGGGAATCTACCCTAAGATTTCTGTTATTTTTGTTCTAACATACTCGTATAGGTTTTAAGAAACCTTTCATAAGTGAAATAAAGTTTAACTACTTTTTAATGGAAGTAGAACTGCTTCCATATAACCTACTTGGCAGTCCTCAAGGAGCTTGTTGAATTATTGAGAGAAACGCCGGCGTTAGACGGACTAACTCACCGGTGTAGCCAAATTGTTTTAGTAGCATAGCGTAGGTATTCAGAACGCTTTGTTATGTATTAGTTTGGCCACAACGGGTATACTATCAACCGGCTTTACATTAGTAGTTGACAAACCGGATTTAGGTACAGAGGTCCCGAACGACACAGAACAAGGACCCCATAATATACCTACTCATAGCTTGTACAGACGCCTACACATCCTCCACCTATCAAAAAGGCAAAAAGTTCAAAGTCTAATGAGGAGTTTTGACTGTGGAGGCATGTGCACAATAAGGTGACATTGAATTAAATGCAAATATTTCGAATACAGAGTATTTGCACCTGAATACAAGGTAGTAAAAGTAAAGATAAAAAATAATTTAATAAAATTATTTTCTGGGGCAACTTCATTGATCAGTGTTGCCAGGTCTAGATTTCGGATTACCCTAGACATTGGACACCATGTTTAGGGTAATCTAGGGTAAATTGATAAATTTACACTAGAATACGCGTTATTTTGAATAATTACCCTGGCATCACTGTGACCATGTAACTTCAATTTTACATGTTAAACTTAAAATTATATGTAAAATTATATTTTTAGAGCTGAAAACAAATGTGTTAGAGCCTTCTGTGCATTGAAGCCCATAGAAAGTTGCCAACCTTATTTCAGGTCTCTGGGATTGTTAACTTTCCCGAGCCTCTACATTTTGTCAAGTGCAACCCTCATTTGTTTGAAGTTATACAGTCTGCAAAAGATTCTCGTCTTCGCCCCAGGAGGCCCTATATTTATACACAGCAATGGCAATGTAAAACTGCTATGATGAGAAAAAGTGTATACTGGCTATGGACCCGCGATTATATAATAAATTACCTGACAATATACAGAGACTTACTAATTAACAAATGCTATTATAATATTAATGATTTTTTGTAATGATGATGATATTTTGACATCTTAATTAGTTAAACGTATTTTATTTGGATTAATGTTAGTTTTTCTTAATCATTATTATAATTTATTGTTTGTTTATATTTTAAATATTCATATAAATGATTCTGATTCTGATTTTGATAAACTGATAGAAAAAATATAAAATTGTATAAAAGAAAAAGACTGTATCTTTTAATATTTTCCATACAAAAGGAATAACAAAAGTAGAAGACGATGGCTGATTCATATGTCATACTCGTGAACGGGTGCCGCCTGTGGAGGCTGGTCTGCTCACGCATACTTATCTTATTTTTAGTATTTTTCACTATAATATGACTTTGTTTTTCTTAAACAATTTTTTACCTTTACGATAGTACTGTAGTGGTACTGTATGACATTGTGGAAATTGCAACTGTTACCTGATGCAAATTTGTTAACGTATATATTTTATTTTGTGTTTTTTTTACATGTTGTGGTTGTCTTCTATATTTTTTGTGTTTATTGTAATGGAAAGTGTCCTGCTATGATAGGGCATTATCCAATATTTTTGACGCTGTAAGGGAGAAAAGAGCTGGACACTTGCTGAGTTTCTTGCCGGTTCTTCTCAGTACAAGATCTCCCGCCCAGAGTAGACTTACGAACCGATGGCATAGTGACATTCATAAGAGCTACTTGTAGCCTAAACTGAATAAATGATTTTGAATTTTGAATTTTGAATTTTTTTGAATTTAGAAGCAATAAACATAAAGACTTAAATATAAATGTCGTTTCAGTAAGAGACTGCCACGACATGCAACGTGGAATACACTATTATAAATAAAGATCACCTTCTATTGTGCTATGAGGATAGTACAAAACCGAATTCGACACCATGGCAACACAAAAAAATAAAAAGGTAAGTCAAATTCCGATTGCGCGACTTTCGCAATAACAAACCTAAAAATATCCGCACAAATGACAATGGCAGCCTATGTAAATTAATAGGTACGCTTAATGCCTATTTACTTGCGCTAATTTAAATTGTGCAAAATAAATGTTCGCGCTCATCGGCTATTTAAACAAGGCCGCTCGGATAGCGTTAATATAATGAACGGGCCTTAATCTGATTCGGAAATGTACGTGGAAAGGCCTTCGCAGGCCGTCACAACACGAACTTCGCGAATTAGCATAATGTTTTGGAATGAACGGTTGTTGGTTCAACCCATTGCTCGCTTTATTATAAAAGTCGTTAGGCAAAGTTCCCAGCATCCCAGAAGAAAAATTTGCGCACGTAAGTAAGATAAATGCCTATGACACATTTAAAACCGTAATCCGCCAATACCTGCACCTTTAAGCATGAGTACCTACAATGTACATACAACAAAAAAGTTCTAATGTCACTCAATGAACAACGATAAGCGGTACTCGATGTGGCTAGAGGGTTAAAGTTCAACGTCCGACCTACATTGTAGAAGTAGGTAAACGCGCTCGGTCCGTGATCACTCAAGTTAAGCAGCTTTAGCAAAGACCGGTCACGATGTACCAATAATGTATCATCTCAAGCTCTTCCGTGCTTCGGAAGGCACGTAAAGCTGTTGGTCTCGGCTACATTAGCAGTCGTTACCAACGAACTACACTACAAAGCCATGCGTGGTGGTGTATGGCCCGTTTTCCATTTGTGGTTTTCATCCATAGAAAAGGCTCGTGCTCCAGTAGAGGGGACGTAAAATGTGCTGGAGGTAAGTTGAGGTGAAGTATATAACATTAAAGGACTAGCTTATGTGGCGAGTACAAAGGGAAGCCCAAGCAAGAAGGCCTAGTGGCTGTCAGCGATGATTGCAGTACATAAAGACACTAACTAATACTTAGAGACACTAACTAATACTTGGGCACTTAATCACGTTGCAAATCATCTATACTAATATTGAAGAGTTTGTTTGTTTGTTTGTTTATTTGTTTGTTTGTTTGGTTGAACGCGCTAATCACAGGAACTACTGGTGCGAATTGTAAAATTATTTTTGTGTTAAATAGTCCATTTATTGAGGAAGGCTATAGGCTATATTACATCACGCTATGGCTAATGGGAGCGGAGCAGCAATGAAAAATGTTGCAAAAACGGGAAAATTTTATAAGACCGGGGTCTTACTAATATTTTTTCTTAAAATAGTTTTTTAATAGATTGTTCGCTAATTAACGCGGTTGAAACCGCGGGGTACAGCTAGTCAAGAACTAAACTCCCCACCCCCACGACCCGGTCAACCCGAGTCGAGGACCTAGCATTTAGTCTAGCATTAACCCCTCGAATCTACTAGGGAAGGGAACATACTTGCGTGATGCCATTCCCTCTAGAAACCCTCTAACGGTGTTTTGATCACACGGCTCACGGATCACACGAACTTTTTTTTTTGTTCCTCCTTTAAGTTTCTCGCCGTCTCCAAAAAAGTCCGGTAACGTTGAAAATGCAGTTTGAAGTCAACAGCAACTATCTCCCAAAAGAAATGTAGAATAGAAATACGAAGGAGATGGCATGTCGATCGAGGCTTCTCCTTTGTGTTTATTCCTCCACCGACCTGTCACTCGGCATAAGCCGGTGATTTGTGAAGGCTGTGACGCGCACATTACCCATTCCGACAGATCCTGGAACGATGTTTACCTGGAACAGGGGAAAAAACATTGTTTGTACAAAAGTAAACACAATCAATATAGGGAGCTTTAGACTTTGAAAGATTGCTCCCTTTTTTTAGCAATTGTTCAAATTCATTATCCTTTGCTTTAGAAGGAAAACAACAAAGCTAGAAAGACTCATTTAAAAATAAAATAAGATAAAAAATAATTTAATTAATTGTCAGCCAAAGTTATTCATTAAAAAAATAAATTGTTTTACTTAGAAATAAACAAATGGCAGCAGAGTCAAAACCTTAGACAATGTTTAATTAACAACTCTCGAAATTAAATAATGTCACTAATTGTCAAAGTAATTAATTAGTTGTGATGAGAAATAACAAAGAGCAGCTAAAATGTACGCCGCAACCTAATTTTGTCAACATTACTTGAAAGATCAAAACGTTATGTATTATCTTAAGCAATTTCAGAAGCTGTGAGACCCGAGTAATACATGTACAATATAGGAAACACAGTAAAAGTAAATTAACAAAGAAAGTTAAAGATTTCAATCAAATCAAATCGAATCCAGTGGATCCGGTAAAATATGATACTGAAAGTTTATCGTAATTTTTTCTTAAAGTCTACGATTCTTTATGAGCTCGAGCGCGCGAATACCAGACATAGTAGAATTTTAATTGTTATTGTCCACTTGGTGGTCGATCGACGCTCAAGGGGATATAGTAAAAATTTAAATAACATCAATTCAGCACTTTACAAAAACATACAAAGTAACATATAAAAAGGCCTTCATCACCAGTTCATCATCACAGCTATAGTGTTAGATATAGTAAGACTTGTAATAGTAATTCAAGATAGATTTATAGCATATCAGCTATTATAACGCAAAAGAATGATGACCGAAATCATATACAAGATTTCCATAAAGCCAATATTACAACAACCCAATAACAAACATAAAACTTACTTAATACCGTTTCTGACACTAAAAATACATAACAGCGAGTATTAGGGTCCGCAGCAGCCTCATCGCCGGTTTATGGCCTACTTCGGAACCTCGTCGTAAGGTGGAATCCTCTCAGCCTCGTGAACATCATAAAAGGATACCGAGAAGGAATGAAATTAGCGCTGACGACTGGGAATGGGGTCCCAAAAGGCCCTGACGACATGACAACGTGTGCACTCAATAAGTACCAAAGTCGTTTTAGCAGGTGATAGGGTTACATTTATTCCTTTCGACAAACAGCTGTTACGGTTAGTGTATTTATGAACGGGGTCCTTACAATTTTTTTTGTTTTCTCAGTATCCGACATTTGGATACAGTTGCACGCGCTAGGATCACGGATGTACTGAAGTTACTGCGGGTGTATTGTGCATTGTGTATTATGCTACAGTCCATATTGTTGGGGCATTTAAATAAAATGAATTCATCGTCGGCGAAAAGAATGCACTTTGTTTGTGTACCTAGTCTAGTTATAGGCAAGCCGTTTATGTAAATAAGGAACAGAATACACCCCAACACGCTTTCCTGTGGGATGGATTAATGAGCAGACAAAACGATCTACCCTCTTTTTTATTTTTTTTTGTGCCCGATACTCGGTATGTTTTGATACTCAAATACAACAAAAACATGGTAATAAACGCTTTAATAATAAATCTAATGTAAGTAACTAAAAATAGTTAAAGTTTTAAAAGTTCCAATGTATAGTAAAATTATAAATAAAAATAAATAAATAAATGTAAATATTTCTAATAATAAATTGGTCTAATGGTGAGGAGCTCAATGGCGCAGTCTGCGTGTGCTGAGATTAAGCAACTTTGGCAATGGCCGGTCATCGGATGGGTGGCCAAAAAATTATCATTTCGAGCTCCTCCATGTTACGTTGGCACGTTAAGCCTTTGGTTCCAGCTGCATTAGCAGTCGTTAACAACCACCAATCCACACTGGGCCTGCGTGGTGGTTTATGGCCCGTTCTCCCTATCCATCCATAGTGGAGGCTCGTGCCCCAGCAGTGGGGACATAAAATAAGCTGAGGATGATGGTCTAATGGTAAGACCATTCGTCTTAGATTCACTGGTCCTCGGTTCTATTAGCCATACCAATAAGCTAACGAAGTTCTTTCCGAAGCTACAGTGCTTGAAACCAGAATATCTTAATTTAAACCCTTGCATTTATATACTGAGCGGCTAGCCACATTTTGTATTAAAACAACGCATTACCCACGCATTACCCACGCATTAAACTACTGGTTCTAAGGTTTTAGTGCTTCTTGTTATCAAATGTGGACTAACTACCAGTTGTAAGTCGAACAAAGAAAAATGTTTAGCTAACAAACAAAAGACACAGTACAATAACGCCTGGCGCGGGCTCCAACAGATTGCTTCAGCAAACACCGTCTATAGAATCAGCCATCTTCGTAGTCCTGAACAGACCCGAAGCAATCTCGAGTGGAATGGCGTTCGTCCCGTATAGCGGTTCGTTTGCCCGCGGGCGGCCGGCGGCGGAAAGAATTCGATAACAAATCATATTGTTCAGAACTAAAGTAATCTTCGAAACTACAAATTCAATGAACAGTTTAAAATTATTTCTAGCTATGAATCGAGAATATACTAACACAGTTATTTAGTTTGTTTAAATGCCGTTCTAAATTAATTGACATTCTCCCACGGACCCTGCAAAGAGTTCGAAACGTCAGGATAATTAAAAGTAATGTGTAAAATAAACGCGAGTAGATCCGTAAAAGTTGTTTCATTTCAATGTGTAGTATTCGCGTCAACTTTAGAAAACAATATAATTGACATTTAGGACGGGCAAAGTTTGTTTCGGATTTTTCGATGCATAGCCCAGGTCTGTGACCACCAACCCGCATTAGGCAAGCGAAGCGTGGTGATTAAGCCATTACCCATCAATTGTAGTGATGACTTGATCTCAATGATGCCTTTGCCCAGAAGTGGGACAGTTACAGGCTATTTACCTTACTTTACTTATATTGGCGACTTGCAACGCACTAACCTTTTTGGCCCAGCTCTTACCTTAAATTTAAAAATAAATAATAAATCAGTTTTATTATTATGCAGAAGTATTATGTAGCCATCCTTTACATTTAGTTATATTTATGTTGCAATTATGTGTTGTAATTCTTTTACCAAAAAAAGGCACAAGTCATAAGTTTTAAAAAAAATTGTTTATTGTTATACTAGGTACTCGTTCATCTCGATATGTAATTCAACCTAGAATAGTATTACAAATGTATACAAACTTGCATTGCTACTTTTATGTTTCGTCATCAGACTATACTAGTCCACTGCTTGTACACTCCCATATGATTTATATTGAACATTAAAATGTAACAAATTAAATGTAAAAATCAAATATCATACGAATCAACTATAAGTATGTTTTTTTAAGCTATACAATACAACCTTCTTTAGTATGTACCTACCGCTGGCCTTTGTAAATTATAATGATAGAATTTAACTTGAAAAAAAAAAACAGATAAAATAATTAGAATGGTCGTTTAATTTGAAATAAGTTTCAGTATATCAGTTCAAAACTACAATTAAAAGAATTGAAGCAAAAAAATAAAAATTTAATTAAATTAAATTAACTGTAAACTGGGTCTTTCCTATGCAGTGATAAAAAGAGATAAAATCAATAACGTTGCAGCCGGAGCGGCTCGGCGGCTTGGGCGGCCGGCTTGGGCGGCACGCAGGAATCCAACTCCCGATAGCTTTATACTAACCGGTAAAGAACCAACCGAGGATACGAAGACTGTTCTATGACAATCTCGACTGCGGTCTTTCTTCGTCAATTCAGTGTCTCATCATAACTAAGCAAATATATCTATATGTATATTATTAATAAAGAGGTTACGTTTGTGACTATGTTTGTTTGTTGTTTGTCGGGGCTGGAAATACTGGGCCAATCCCAAAAAATCTTTCACTGATAGAATGCTACATACCTTGAGGGTAACCATAGACTATATTATATTTTGATAATAAAAAATCACAATGATTGTTGTTTAAAAAATTAGAAATCGACGTGGGCAAAGTCGCGGGCAAACTGCTAGTATATAATAAAAGTCACGTGGACCTTAACACGTTTAAAATAAAGTGAAAATAAAAAAATTATGTCAAACAATAATAACATTTTCATAATTAGTTTTATTTAAAAAAAATACCTTTATTGTTTTGAAGCTATATCAGTTGCTACAAATATATATTTGTATCATTATATGTTTTTGTGAAATCATTATCGGAGTTGCCGCTCCTAACTCTGTTAGATCACTAAGCTTCGGAAACTTTGCGCCATTATCTGCTTACAGTTCGGAGCTTATTCATAAAGAGGAATTTTAGTTTTATAAGTCTACTTAATTCTGTTCGAATACAGTCATCATCCTGTCAAGCGTAACACTATAAGTGAGAAAGACTGAGAAAGTTAGACTGAAGGTGATGAGGGTATACAAGCTACTAACTAATTATGAGACGACCAACACCTCAGTCTCCCTGTGACCACGGACCCTGCAAAGGGTTCGAAACGTCAGGATAAACATTAAAAAGTAATGTGTAAAATAAACGCGAGTAGATCCGTAAAAGTTGTTTCATTTAAATGTGTAGTGTTCGCGTAAACTTTAGAAAACAATAGTGTTAATAAATTTCAGCGGGTTGAACAGAACTACGATAGCATAAAGGTAGGTAACCTACACCTGATCTGGTATGTCTTGGGGTGCGGGTCCGAATTTTTCAGCATTTGTGTTTTTGTAATTTGTTCGCAACAAAATTTGCGTTAAAAATTATTCGAACATCTTACTAATATGTTATATTCAGGACGTCTTTTAACGACATTGACAAAATCATGGATAGAAATCCATAAACGAGGACTCATTCACTCTTAGCCTTCCAATCTTCATTACAGCAGTGGTTGCAGTTGAAACAATCACGCCATCAACACACAGCAAACGACCACTCCACCCACAACTACTGAACGGCCCATTGTTCTGTCGTCCGTTGGAAAAGACACATTTATGTACAAACAACTGTCTACTGCGAGAAGAAATTAATTTTCTATGCGACTGAATGAGAAAACATACCACAATTACTATGTTGCCAAGGTTGGTTTATCGCTTCTGGTCTGTGGTCTGGTTTAGACCTAGAGGTCCCGGGTTCGATTCCCAACGGGGGGACATGCTTGTGTACTCGATTTGGTTGGTGGTAGGGCTTGTATGCCCGCCTGGCTAGCTACCACTAATATATCTGAATTGGTCGCCATAACATCAATGTTTGTAGCACTGTTGTGTTCCGGCAGCTAGAGATAAGATAGCGAGTAGTTGAGGAGTCCGGGTGAAGTGCGCTACCACCATTGGCTTTATCATCACTTAACATAAACTTAACAAAAAGGTAACAAGCTTTCACTAGAGATTAACTATGATTGTATTCTTTCAATAGTCAAAAGTTAACATACGAATAACGTTCAAATAATTTTTAACGCAAATTTTGTTGCGAACAAATCATAAAAACACAAATGTTGAAAAAATTTCCACGAGCAGGATTTGAACCTGCACCCTTCTGACATTCCGGGTCAGGTGCTTCTCCAAACAAATTATAAAAACACAGATGTTGAAAAAATTGTCAATGTCAGAAGAGTGCAGGTTCAAATCCTGCTCGTGGAAATTTTTTCAACATTTGTGTTTTTATAATTTGTTCGCAACAAAATTTGCGTTAAAAATAATTTGAACATTTATAAATAGCTTGCTTACTTCTTAACTGATCTTGATATTTGTAAAAATATTATGATCGGATGTTAGTGACGGTAGTTGTTGACATTGAATGGGCGCCTTTGGCTTTCAAAGTAAAAAGTGTTGAATAATTTCGGCGGGCTGGTTAGAACCATGATAGCTCAATTGGAGGAGCACCTGACCCGGAATGTCAGAAGGGTGCAGGTTCAAATCCTGCTCGTGGAAAGTTTTTCAACATTTGTGTTTTATACGAATAACGAATGAAATATACACATAACATGTAAAGACGTATGAAGAACTTGAAGTTGACTTGTTTTTGAAGTCGTTTAATAATTAGTTTGAAAATTCCTTTAAACTTTAGAAAACAATAGTTAGGTATAGCAGATATTTACAAAAATATTTTGTGAGTTCACACATGGTTCAGGATGAGGAATCGAACAGACTATAAACAAAATAATTTAATTAGCATATAAAACATTACGAGAGTAATCCTTGACGGAATCATGAACATGTTTTTTGTTGCTCATGAGTATTCGATATTTCTTTACAAATTTATAAAATACGCCATGATCACTGATTTACTTTCATGTTGTTATGTCTGTATCTACAGCTTCATGCACAGAAGACGTACCTACCTACCATGTTGTGATTGTCCTTTATATTTTGTGTTTTATTTGTGATGGAAAGTATCCTTTTATGATAGCATTTTCCAATATTTTTGACGCTGCGCTGTAAGGTACAAAAGAGCTTGACACTTGCCGAGTTTCTTGCCGGTTCTTCTCAGTACAAGGTCTCCCGCCCAGAGTAGACTTACGAACGATGGCATAAAGACGTTCATAAGAGCAATTTGTAGCCTAAACTGAATAAATGACTTTAAATTTTAATTTTTTTTCAATTTTGTTTCTTGTTTCCACCCTTTATAAATGTAAAACGTAATTGTGTACGCAAAGCCTGCAGCCGGCGGCAGTGCGGTGGGGATATTGCCCCATACTTCACGGGCCCGGCTCATGTCTCCACTTATGTTTACACATCTTGCGAGGAACTAATATTGCGTTGCCGCGAAGACATTACACCACTATCAACGGCTTTGAAACGTTTTGCATTAAACTGGTAGAATATAAATAAAGTAAATAGCCTATAACGGTTCCACTGCTGGGCAAAGGTCTCCATCATTGAAATCAACTCATCGCTACAATTGATGGGTAAAAGCTTAATCACCACGCTTACCAAATGCGGGTTTTTTTTTAAACTTATTAGCCAACTTCGGGTGGTCACAAACCCGGGCTATGAATCTCAACGACCGGTTTTGTGCTGCTCGCATCCAGCGGCTTCCCGCGACCTTAACCAGATCGTCTCGGTCCACCTTGTTGGAGGCTTGCCCATACTGCGCTTAGGAAAGGGCAAATATGCCTTAACTATATTCGAATTAGGTTGAAAACTGCGCAAAGAGACTCAACGTTAGCGTCAACTTAGTGGCCTGCTGTCTTTTCTATGCTGTGGCGTCTACAGAGGTTGAGCCTTTTGCCAATTTTGTAATGTCGCTATTTTTTTTTTGAAAAGAGTGTTTGCCGATTTCTTTAGACGGCATTTTCAGCATCACCTGACTTTTTTAGAGGCAGCGAGAACCTTTTAGGGTTCCTCTAGCCGTGTGATCGAAACACCGTCAGTTTTCTAAAGGGACTGACTATTTAAAGGCAGCGGAAACCTTTTAGGGTTCCTCTAGCCGTGTGATCAAAACACCATCAGTTTTCTAAAGGCATGACGCACTAGTGCGTGTTCTCGCTTCCTACTAGATTCTACAAGGGGTTCAGATCGGATGGGGAGCGGACAAACCCGAGGGGGGCACCTCTAAAGGCTAGAACCTCGTCTCGGGTTAAGAGGGTCGTGGGGAATTGCTGGTATGTTGGTGCATATTAAATGTTCTCTTAAAAGGACCTGATCAAGTTCTACCAGATCCCTTACATCATTAGGATGCCGGACGTACAGGCCACATCATAAAGCAATTTGTCAACTCAATCGTTTATGAACATTTAAGAAGCGAAATGTCACGACTCTTTCAATATTTTATTTTATTTTAATATATCTCAAAATTCACAGCTCTTAATCTAAATTAACAAACTTATTTATTTAAACATACAGCAAATAACGAATGTTCTATCTTTATAAATATAAATCTTCTGTGCGTGTGTATGTTATTGAACTCCTTCTAAACGGCTGTACCGATTTGGATGAAATTTTCTGTGTTTAAGTGAATTTGAGAATGGTTTAGATTTACAATTGTAACCGGTAGGTGGCGCTACTATAGGGATCCATCATGGGATACGGGTGTTCTTAAGCGGACGAATGATTTGTTTGTTTTGTTGTCATGGAAACTGTCAAAGCGGTACGAAGTCCGCCGGTCAGCTAGTATACTTATAAAAATAAATATTTACTAATCATTATTTTACATAGAGGTGGAAAATAAATTGCCAATGTCATTTTTAAACGAGCTCAGAAATATAATATATATATATATATATATATTAACGGGTAAGCACGGTGCCTTGATTTCACCTGATGTTAAGTGATGATAAGGCCATTTGGTGGGAGCGCACTTCACCCGGGATCCTCAACTAGTGAGGCACTGGCTATCTTATCTCTAGCTGCCGGAACACAACAATGGTACAAACATAAAGCTATATATAAATAGTTGAGCAACAAAAGTTGTAACTACATATTTCATAAGCAACAGTTTGTTTACCCATATTGATTCCTAAACCCAACAGATAAGAGCCTAATTTCGTACAACGCGAAACTAGTAAGTCGTCTCCTTCACATAATCTAATTATGTAACTGGGTTGCTACATTAAATATTATTCCCGCCGAATTGTCGCACACAAGAAAGGGACTGAAAGAAAGCCTCTTTCGCAACATACGCTTATGTATTGTAGAGACGAAGAGGCTGTTTCATAGCTCGCAAACAAGTTTGCTTTTATGTCTCGGCCTTTTGAACAGAATACGCGAATACGAGGCATCGCACGGCTTCCGCGATGATATCTTTCAATCATATCAGGAATGAATGTCTGTGATATTTCGTGTCTTTCATTACAATCTTATCTAAATCTGTCACCACTATGTAACATCGTTGTGATATCTAATAATTAGTCCATCTGCGGGTAAGCACCTCACCTCTGGCTTTATATCACCTGAACTTCTTAAATTACTGAGGATCTGGCTCAAATAAGTTAGTGATATCGTGCTTGTAACACTAAAGATACGGCGACGATTTTAGATGAGATGGTGGTAGCAGAAGCAGGCTTAAAAGAAGCCGTACCACTAACCAAACCGAATAAAACGTGCCGCCCGCTGTAAGTCCAATCTGAGAATTAAGGCGTCTTGCTGAGGCTGAGGTCTGAGAGCGGTTTAACCACTATCATACCATATACCTTGCCATAAATAGATATTGCAATTTCAAAATAGTTTTATACAAATTTGGGTTTTAATTGAAACATCTACAGTTCGGCTTATGCTCAACTCGGCACGTTCTCAACTCGACCCGCAAGATAAATACCTAACAAAGACTCCCAACTCGACACGAAAAGGTAAAAAGTACTGTCAGAAAGAAAAATCAAGAACATACTGTTTATACTATCATTTATTTTTCTCTTCATATGAAAATTATAATCATTACGTATAAGTTTTTATAACAATAAAATTCTTATGTAATTAAATATACTTATTTAATTATTAATCAACAATCTATATATATAAATCAATTGCTGTTCGTTAGTCTCGCTAAAAACTCGAG